>JAUZNJ010031649.1:0-14114 GCA_034780135.1 Jordanella pulchra | reverse complement strand
ATATATGTATATGTGTGTGTGTGTGTGTGTGTGTGAATAGCGAGAGAAATTTTTGTTAAAAAAGCATTTCGTTCGTTAACTTTCTAGCAAACCGTTTACTCTACACAATACATTGTTACTTTGTAGCTTTATTTTAGAGGAACAAATTTTGCGTAAATGAAAAGTAAGAAGATGATAGATACATTTAAACAGCCTATATATCATTTGTTTTCATTTAAACATGGTTATTACAGTTTTATCTCTTTAAAGGAAGATGAATGAATATTATCTGAATAAAATACATTTCTTAAAATTGATTGATGGTGTTTATAAGTGAAGTTTCTGACATGTAGCATTTAAAAATTTGAATGTTGCATAAGATGGGCAATGATAAATAACATATCATGAAAAAAGTGAATGCTTTCCTTTTATAAAAGTTTGTGTCTATTCAGACTTTCTTTTTAAAGATTGTTTTTTAAAGGTTCCTTAAGCTCTAGTGTGAACCTTTGCAAACATTTAGGAATCTGTTTTAAAAGATGTTTCTCACTTGAAAATATAATTTAGCAAAACCACAGCACTGAATATCTTCTTACTATTGGCAACAACTTAATGCTACACATGCATTGTGTATATCTGAAGTACATCTAACTTTGCAAAAAAAAGAAGAAAACATTTCTGTAAGGTCCCCCTGCTGTGTATAGGATTTATGCAGTCAGCTCCATCGGCAGATCCCCAAGGGCAGCCTTTCAGCTCTTGGAACACAAAGACACAAAGACAAATGAACACGCTGCTCAGTACAGAACATGGTGAAGTAAGGGTTTTTTTATTAGAAAGCAGACATTTTTTTGTATTGCATTTAAAGAAATAAGGTACTCCTCATATACACAACTTGATACCCATAATGGCAAATGTGATGATGGGAATGAATGAATTCTTATGCAACATCAAAAGTGGCAACTTGCATTTTCCAGTATATATTATTGATGCTTGAGTCGGAAGGCGCATAAACATTTCAACATTTTTTTCTCTGTTATGACGCAGTATCAACACTAAGCCTCATCCAAGTTTGTCCGGGCCAAGCCCTGCTGATAGTCAGGAACAAGACCATGACCAAAGTATACAGTTGCATGATAACATTTTCCTTTAAGAAAAAAAAAAAAAGTTATTGTCCATCATCAAATCACCAAAGAAAGACAGTTAAGGTCCATGCCAACTGAAGACAACTATGTTGGTAGAGCACCAAGGTTTGAGTCAGTCCTTGTTGCAAACACATACACAAACATAAACCAAGAAGGTTGCAGTCAATACGACCATCCTTCTATTCTGAAAGTAAGCCAGCATAGACTGTAACAAGCTGAAAGACAATAGCAAATAGCAAAAGCACAGCAAGTCATTTCACATCCCCCATGGTGCACTGCGGGCCTCATCCCTTTTCTGATTGTCAGCGCTCTGAACACATGGCTTTAAAAGTTGCATCTACTCCCCTGTTGCCCATCTCCTTGGTCATCCTTGATGCTTTTTTTCCTTTTCTTTTCTTTCAGTTTCTAAGTAGTTCTAAAGTGCTGGCATCATGTTCGAGGACACAGACTTACACATACAAACTTTTCATTGCATTTCTTTTCTTAGTCTCTAAGGATTTAAATGCACACCCGAGTGGGTAGTTAGTCTATGTACGTCATTCTTAATCAGTACTTTGCTGTTGATTATGCAAGAGATTACATTTTATGCAGACATTCAATGAAGGTCAGGGTGTATGATTAAAAAATACAGCCCCGTTGACTGCAAGATGACCCAAGTCTCTGCTTGCAAACAGTAAAAACAGTTATTCAGCATAAAATACAGGGTGCATAAAGATCAGAGGTTTCATTGGGTTAGGGTGAACATCTGAATGGCATGCATTTTATGATACAAGTGTAATTTTTGCATATCAGTGTATAATTTTCAGGGTTTACCTTTCAGCAGAGCAAAACAAAAGAATTACAGTGCCTGTTATTTTTACAGTAAAAGAGGAAAAAAAATGCAAAATAGGTTTCTTCACAGCCAACAACTCCTGTTTCTCATTTGAGTTTGCAGTAAACATGACACTGGTTTCCATCAAACAAGCCTGTAGAAATCATACATATTACTCTTTATTTTTTTCTAATAAGCACCCCCCCGATGGAGCCCATTCTCTCAAATGTTTGCCATGACATTCTCTGAGAATTTCTCTTTTTAAAGTGCAACATCAGTCGGTTACTCTGCACATGATGGGAAAAAAAATAAGACCCCAAGAAGCTAAAAGGGTCATTTTAAATAGTGAACAAGCTGAACGAAGGTGAAGTTTACAGAGGAAGACACATTTGAGCAGATGTACAAATCTAACTTGGATTAATATCTGATTTTATTTACATTTGTTGATGGGTTGTCCTGTCTTGCTCAGCATGCAAGGGTGTCCAATAAGGAACCAGTTATATTTTTTTAAATAAAAGCTTAAATAAACACAGTGACTCTAGTAAAGGAAGTAGTTTTTTTTTTACATTCAAAGATGACATGTAAGAAAATAAGATAGCTAGAGTATGTCAATAGCTGTTAGCGTCATAATTTTAAAGTGTGGCGTAACATTTTCAGTAAGAGAAAAGTCTAATCTATGCAGCCTGATTGCTTTTGTTTGTTTCTAAACAATATTATGGCACAGACCCACATTCACAGTCTAAGGCACTGCTCCACACTCCTTTCATCAATGCAATGGAGTATATCACATTTTCCAAGGCCCTTATAGTTACTGCGCTCTTTTAGTAGAGCGATACTCAAAACTCTTTTTGAATTAATGGGTGATAAAAACATTCAGTTTGAAGACGCATTAGCAAAAGCAGAGATTTAATATGAATTCAATGCACCATGTCTCTTAAATTCAGATTCGTTTAAGGGAATATGTTTCTTGCTTTTGAAGTTTTTAAATGTAATTATTTATTTAATAAACTTCATAGAGGTTACTTTCTTGACAAAACCAGTAGCGATTGAGATTGTGAACCCAAAGATTTTTTTTATGCTTTTTTATTTGTTCCCTCTATAGAGCAACCAATAAATTATACAAAAAAAAAAAGATAATTTAGAGATTTTACAATGAGAAAAACACATCATTGTTTTGATTAATATAAAATCATTCATAGCGTGATAAACTCCTGTGGAGTACCTAAAAACAAACCTCAGTATTACACTTATTAGGTAACGGCTGCCTGCGCTTGACCACACTGGAAGACCTGATTGCATCATTTAAAAATGATAAGGTCAAAACGTCACTGTTAATTAAGTTTGTTTTAAAGTTCATTTTTATGAAGAATTGCAATTGATGCCAGTAAAAATAAAATAAAATAATGGAGCAACGTGATAAACATAAAATCCAAATATTTACTATATCATAAAAAAAGACTGTGACCCTCACCAAAGCAATGCTACGCTGTACATTCAGCAATCATCTTGGCCACTCATAACCCCGGTTTATCAAGGACAGATTACAGTTCGCTCCGAAAGAAAAAAAAAAAACTGTAAACGTATTAATATTACCTATAGTGCAATCCTGACCCTGATTTTTTGAGGGTTTTTTTTTTCTTTCTGCAGGGTCACCCTAAAGAACCAAGACATTCTTGTAGGAAAAGACAGACCTCTAAAGCGTTACATCACTGAAATGATGCATAAGATGTCAAACTAAGGGTATTTCTTTTAAGCATCCAAACCTCATTTGTGAAATCAGTTTAATATTTTTTTTTACCAATAACATTTTTAGAATAGTTCTGAAAAAATAAAAATCTATGGTCTGCTCTTTTAATTAAATGTGCTTTGACTGCTGACTGAGACCCACAAAAGCTAAGAACAAGAAGCAACACTTAATATTGCATCTTTTTAAATCAATGCATGAAAGAAAAACAAATAAAGGAAGGCTCTTTGGACCATGTCCTACGCATGGCAATGGCAAAATGCATGAAATCAGACATTAAAAAAAGAGAACAGGCATGACGAATGCATGGCCTCAACCCCCCCACCCCACCCCCCCTTCGTCAATAGAGAAGCGTTGTTTCTCTCTGAGCGCACAGAATGTCTGATTGGGTAAGCAATCAGGGTAATGTGGTGGCGATTTGCAGTCTTTTTGCAGGGGCTTTCTTTCTCCATCCTCTATCTCTCTTGAGTACAAATGCAGTAAACAAGCCTAATTTGCTCTTAAAAGTTTTCTTTAAATAATTTACCCTCCAAATCACTTCCCCGTAGGAGAAGAGGAAAACAACAACACAAAACAACAAAGCAAGATGGGAACAGGACAGTCTTTGTACACGCCACACCAACACATTAAGGTGGAACAGTACTCTTCTCTGCTATTGTTTTTTTTTTTCTTCAGTGTAGTGCACTCCCTATATCCACTCTCCTACATTTCAGCGAACAATGCACTCTTCCGAAATAATCCAAATAAAATAAAAACCAAAACAATAAATTGAAACTTTCTGTGTCTGGGTCAGAAAACGGTCAAAGCAAAGTAACATCGAGATCATTTGTGACATTTGGTACTCTATTTCCAGAAGAAATTGAAAAAAGGTGCTTTTGATTTTCAATGGCATAGCTTCAGGCAATAGTAGCTGTTATCTTATTTTAATGCAGAGCTATGGCTTTGCTGTTCTATTCAGCAATTCTTCCCATCCGTTGTTTGGATTTGGATTAATGCATGCAAGCCTTGACATTATCTTATGTTATAGTTCATGTCTCTGCATCTCCAAAAAATTCTGGGATTGTTGGAGTTAGAAAGCACTGCAACATATTCTTTTTGAAAGAATAACATTTGATTACATCAACAAAGACATTTAAGGCGAGGATTACAGAAATGTAACGGTGAATGTGTTTATCTGCACGTACATATGTGTGGGCTGGGAAGATGGAGTCTGGAGCAGACACAGGCATCACATTGACAGCATAATCTGATATGTTACAGTCAGATATGCCTGAGAAAACAACAAATATATGTGACAGATTTGTTGGTTGTGATATTTGTTATCAGGATTGAATAGAAAAATAGCATTTGCAGGAAACAAAAAAAAGTGGATTGTAAAAGTGTTCACACCTCTTGAACTTTTCCACATTTTAATTTGGTTTTAACAATTAATTTATTTTAATGGGAATTTGTGACAGATCAGCATAAAGTAGCCCATGATTATAATGTGGAAGAAAAAATATGGATGGTTTTAAAACATTTTTTCCAACTAGAAATCTGTTGCATGTGCATTCAGATCGTCCTCCTTTACAGTGAGACCCCCGTATAAGTACCAGTGCAACAGGAAGGGCCTCTAAAGAAAACCACTTTTCATGTTACCACAAATGTGCTCTCCACACATGGTGGGGGTAGCATTGTGCTGTGGAGATGAATTTTCCCATTGGAGAACAAGGAGCCTACTGAGATGATAACACAGCATAAACATCTAATTAAGTCAATTTTTCTTAAAATAGGTGATTTTTTTAGGTGATAATAGAATAGGATAGTGCTTCCTAATCCTTCTCTTCAAGCACCACCACCCTGCGAGTTGCAGATTTCTCCTCGCTGCCACACACCTGAATTACATAAAAGAATAATTAATAGGCTTCTGCATGAGTTGATAGCTACTGAGGATGTCATGCAATCATTTGATTTAGGTGTGTTGCAGCAAAGAGACGTCTAAAACATGCAGTGCTTGAGGATAAGGTTTGAGAACTACTGGAAAAGGACAATTTATATTTAAAATAAGAAAAAACAACTGCAATCTCTTATTTCTAGTGCATAATATCTCATGATCTTATGTTAAGGATATAAATACTCATTATTCAGATCATCTTACCTAATCAAATGAATGGTAAATGCACTTTTTTAAAAGAAACTGGTATTCCTTTTTAGATCGTTTTTTTTGCGGTGAAGATAAATTAAAACAAATGTATAGAATTTGTGAAATTTCAAAAATCATGTATCGTTTTTCTTACAATTCACATTTATGCACTCAATTTTGCTGGTCGGTCACATAAAATGTTATAAAATGTGGACAAGTTCAGAGGATGATGCTTTGGAAAAAGCAATGTAAGTTAAAAGAAATAAAATGACTTCTTACTTTCTAAATGGTGCTTTCACAGTTCATACCTTTAACTGTAATACTGATAATGTTCTCAAATATCCCTGAACAGTAATATGATGTAAAGAGGTCTTACAGTTTTCCCATGTCTTTTTATGAAATAAAATTGCACTGCAAACTATAAAATGCGGCAACCAGCTGTTGGTGCCGTCACGCTGATATAATGAATGGTTACAGCCATTTGATTTACTCTTTGACCTTCAATAAGGCTGCCGGAGCCCAAGAACCGAATCCATACTTGGATCTGAGAAAGTTTCCGTTCTGTACTGACTAATGCCATGCCTGTGTATACTTCTACTACCTGTGTGTTAATTTGACTACATGTATTTTTGGCAATACATAAGCGCACACGAGCGCATGCATGTGTGACCGACGTTTCAGCTGATAGAAGATCTGAATTCAGCCTTTGTGTATGGCAAAAGGAATACCTCAGTTAAGGAAGCACAGAGGAGCAGAAAGAGTAATCGATGAGATGGTGAGAAGAAGATGTGAGTGTTAAACACATTCCACAACATGAGAGCATTCACTGTCCGTTCAACCTCAGATTTTGTCCAAAACTTTCCACCCCCTGCTCAGGGGGCGTTTCTCCTGATCCGACAACCGACACCAAAACTGGCGCTGCCAGCGATCGATCTGCCCCCTCTGATCCACCTCCATCGTCATCCTCTTCGTGATCCTCCTGGACTGCTGCTTCACCTTCGCCTTCTGCTTCCGCTCCAGCCGCCCCTGAACTCGGGCTGCCTGCGTGAGTCCTCAGAGGGTCCTTGCGATCTGGATACAACCTTTGCTCTAAGCTCTTCAAATCGTGCTCGAAGGTAAGGGGCACTCCTGACTGAGGAGCACTCAGGGCTAGGTTCAGACCAACGGCAGCAGCAGCGCTAATTCCCATGCCTGCGCGGTACACTTCCATGCCATCGGGCAGCATGGACTTGATTTTTGGGAGCCATCTCTTGCGAACCCGCCGTGCATTGGTGCACATGTCAGCAGCAATCACATTCATTTCACTCTCCTTGAAATTAGGATTAAAGTTTTGACAGTAGACTGTAAAAGAGGAAAGAAAAGCAATGTCGGCTTAGTCAAACAGCACACTTTAACATGACGTGCATCTGATCATATGAACAATAAACCTACGTTTCACAGCATTGAGGACCCTGCTGTCCAGGGGCTTTCTGCTTGGGTCACTTGTAGAAGAACGGATGCCTGTCCCACAGCTATTGGCAAGAGTGTTTCTACAAGAAGATGCAGTAAACGCCGGAGGGCAGAGTCAGTAACGAACATACAGTAAACTTATATGGGAATACACAGAATCACACACACAACTACTTTCATTGCACAATATGACCACAGATGGAGTGTGAAAGTTGATTGGTGACAACAGCAGCAGAGCTGGAATCAAGCACACATCTAAGAGAGAAACACAAATGCTTGAACAATAACTGCCAACATGCACTTTGCTTTAAACTCACCTGTCAAAGAATGTGGCTAAGAGGCGGCGAAGCAACACTTTGTGTTTGATACCGGCGCACAGATGGCAGTTCATAAGCTGGCCTCGTGTCATGAACACCTGGGTTCCTGAGGTGCATGAACAGAAAAGAATTTCCTGAGAACAATGACTCTCAGTATGAGTTTTTTTTTTTTCATTTATGTTTTTCTCTTCTTGTACCAATTCAACTGTTAGTAACTGTTAAAATTTTTTCGTTTAAAAGAGTCAAATTATTGGCAAGTAAAACTTAACTAAGTGAGAAAAATCCTTCAGTTTACACTCTAGAATTAATACTTAATATTGCTCCTCAATACTAAGTTTAGGTGAATTGCAAAAGTATTCACATCTCTTATAAGTATTTCACAACACAAAAACAAAATAACACAACATTGTGAGGGGATCAAAAACAATTTTTAATATCAATTTCTTCCTCTTTTTTTCTGATACTCCTAAATTCAATCCAATGGGACATCTAACCTTCAGAACATTTTCTAATTGCTAAAAAGACATGACTTGCAGCTCTTATTTGTAAAGATAAAGGTGGTTTCACAACAACCAAACTCAGGGAGGATGGTTACAAATTCATGACAAACTCTACACAACTCATTAGTAAAAAAAAATCAAAACTCGTATATAGATTTGATTCCATCTAACAATCATGTGCTACATTGTTGGGTTGCATCATGTACATTTCAAGTAGGTTGAAACTTATCGTTCTAGATAGTTCTGTAGACTACGACACGAAAAAAAAAGCAACCCTCGGTTAATTTAGACTCAACTTTAAACTTGAACTTCTTTTAGGCACATAACCAAAACTTGCTAATGCTGCTCTGATCACCGCAAGTGAAAAATCAGGGCTCTATTTTTTTAGTTGAAGACATTCCATGATAAAGAAATAAAAAAAACTCTGCTTTTTACCATGCTCCTGGTATGCTGAGTGGTCCAGCCCATTTGAGAGTCATCACTACTGATAGCTGAGAGCAATATCTGGCAATCAGGCCACATCATTCAGCTTTTGTATCATCATAAGAGCAAGACAAGGGAAAAAAGTTCTCTTTACATTCTCAGAGCTCTGCAAGGACCATTTGGCAAACTCCCTGCAGCAAGTCATATGCTTTTTACTTTAGTCTGACTTTTACTCAGTCAGTCTTCCATAAAGTCCTGATTGATGATATCTGCAGAGATGGTTGTCCATCTGCCACACTCTTTAATCTCCACAAACGAACACTGCAGCTCGATGTTCCTTCCAGACAGACCAAGTCCACCGCATGAATAAAATCCACCACCGCAAAAGAAGAAGAAAATAAAAAACTCCACTTTGTAAACCTCTCCTGATGACAGCTTTTTGTTGAATTGTTAGTTACAACAGCTGAATTTAAATTTTATATTTAATACAGTCGAAATAAAGCAAAGAAAAAAAAAACAACAATGACCAAAGAACAACATCACCAACTTGGTGGGAGTAAACTTACATCCAGTGTTTACTGAAATGAGTTTATACAGTCAGTAAAATGTAATTTTATGCTTTAGGTTTCAAATTTAAACTAATTGTTACAGTGTATCTATTTTTCTAAACTGTATCACAGAAGACGTTTGTATCTGTATGCGTACCAGCGACTAATTCCAGCTTCTCGCCTGGGTCCCCCTCGGTGTACAGCTTAGGGTGGCATCGGTACCCTATCTGGCTTATGAGACTTGCAGGAAGCGCCACCAGGTCTCTGCGGATGAGCACGCAGTTACGATTCTCCAAAGTCAATGGCATTGCTGCCATCTCTGGCTTGTCTTGGACTAATGTCAAAAAGAAACAAAAATCATCATAAGGAAAAAAAAGACATAAACAGAAACTGTACCATTAGTGTTACTAACACCATGCTGGACTACAGTGCATTT
Source organism: Jordanella pulchra (assembly GCA_034780135.1). NCBI lineage: Eukaryota > Metazoa > Chordata > Actinopteri > Cyprinodontiformes > Cyprinodontidae > Jordanella > Jordanella pulchra. The sequence continues at coordinate 4,646 of JAUZNJ010031649.1, read as the reverse complement.
TTATATCACAAAAACAGTGGTATGTGTGGTATTATAAAGTGGTGCTATAGACAAAAAGTGGTAGATAACCGTGAAGTGGAACAGACACGCACGCACGCGCACACAAACACACAAACCCACGCACATACACATACACACATATATATATATATATTCTTTTTTAATAATTTGCCAAAAGGAGAAAAAACTAAAAAGTAACTTAATACTCCAAAATAAACATCCAGCACAATTAATGTCATCCAGAAGTCATTTTGAGCATACAACTTCTAACATAATCTCAATGCATATCCAGCTGTTCTTTAAACGTGACTTAAAATTTAAACCGATGGGCAAGAAGCAGCCAAAAGGCCCATGATAACTCTGGGGCAGAATCTGTCGACAGAAGGAAGTTGTTGTCTAAATCTGGACCTTCTGCAAAAATGTATGTGGATGTAATGATAACTCAAAAAAATATTTAATTTTCCTTCTACTTTACATTTGTATAATATTTTGGGTCCACGTGGAGATTCCTCGGTGGCAACTGTTCTGTAGCCTTTCTTTGCATCTTTGTTACAACACACCTGAATAAAATGAATGACTTATTACAGTGCCTTGGTAGAGCGTGATGAACGCTAAGGTTTTCAAAACAGAAATGCATTTACAAGTTTTTATACAGCAGCTCTTGACATTGCAGTTAAAAGCTCTTGGCCTATCACCTAAAATCTCAATTATAGGTTGTGATACAACAAAAGATAAAAACTTAAAAAGGGTGGGAGTAGTTGTTCAATGCTTTATATATGTTGAAAAAGCAAAAGTCACATTATTATGATCATTCTCTATTCTATTATTGAAAATAAAGGATTTGCAATTGAATTTGCAAAGAAGCTTCACTAATTGGATGCAAGTTTGTTTTGTTTCATAAATGTTTCAGAGCATTGCAGATGCATCCCAGATACGTAGGTCATGATGCTGCATGAGTAACCTGACTGTCAGAGGAGCTCAGATCCACAAAACTGCTTAATTTCTTACCCCTTAAATATTCTATTCCCTAATTTCTGAGACAAAAAATGCACAAAATAGAAAGATCAGCCCCAATAAATACATTATTTCCAACACACATGCATAAAAGGAAAATAAAAATGTCCCCCTGTATTTGTGAAGATATTTGTGTAGATGCCTACATGCACACAGACACACACAGGAGCGAGGTGCATAGTTCTCAAATATCCAACAATGTCACCCTGTGACACTCTGACTGATTGCAGATAGAGTTGATTTCATGAATTACTGAAACTCTAGAGTTGAACAAACCCCATATCAAGCCTTTCTGTTTTGCAGTGAAAAAAAAAGACTAATGGAGAGACTGTGCCTCTGCAATGTTTGTAAGTATCTCCCAGAACCTCTTCCTGTGCATAAATGTAAACACAACTAAGTATGCTGAATGCCAGCATGAATAAGGACGTCTGCACCAGCATGAAATTATGCTAAAAAAAAAATCATTACAATGTGAAGCAAAGACCAGCTGCTGGGGCTGTGATAAGGACTGTGTTGTTGGTCACGATGCATTCTGATCCTAACTCCATAAGGCTATCTTTAAAATGTGAGAACCCACACAAACTCTGGAGGCACAACATCCTGCCTCCTAAGATGTGCAGAATACATCATTTATGAAAGATTAAATAATGCAACTGGGGTAAAATAAATGTGGATCCTTTATCTTGCCTTTTTTAAGCTCTACACATCTGGTAAGACCATAAAGTTATTTTCTGCAAGTCATTATTAGTCTTGTTAGTTAAGACTGGTCCCATTTTGATAAGTATCAATCAAGGCAGTCACAAAACAAATGCGTTTATTTATAACTGTGTTAAGGAGTTTTTACAAAAAGAAAGCATCTGGTTACCTTAAAATCAGACAATATTAAGTTGGAGCAATCCACCATTAGAAACTACATAAACCTGAATTGTTTGTGAATCAGTTTATGTATCTTATACAAACAGTTTCTTTGACAATACTCTTGGGCGGGAGAGTTGCAGGAAGCAATACTTGGTTATTTTTAGTATTAATGTAATGTTTAAGGATAAACTTAGCATAAAAGGTGGAAGAAACTCTTTGGAAGCAAAATCATTTTTTGATTTTTGTTAAACATAACTCTGCATTTTGTTTAGGCAGCTGTTCCTGAACGAGGTCAAAGATTTTACCAAGGCTGAAGCTGAAGTTGTCACAGAAACAATAGTTTTTTTTTATTCCAAGAGTCCTATTGCGTTACAGAACATACTGGAACAGAAAACTGTTGGTAATGCTTGTAAAGTTAAGATTTAACGAAATCTAGAGGTGCTATGCTAACTGGGCTCAATTATACATACATCCCTGATCCATATTTTGTATGAATTAAATGGTATTTGTAGATTTTCCATTATGCAGGTTGTAACAGTTCTGTAATTGGGTTGTCTATGAATAAAAGCATTGTTGTACTTAAAAATATTTCACTCTTTGAGCAATTAAAAATAGAAAATAGGAAAGTAGCAAATTACTGAAATTTTCTACAGAGGGTAGAAAATAGGTTTATTGTAACTTAGAGTTCTTGAAGAGATAGAAAGGTTTTTTTCTTTTTAAACTTTACATGTTAAAGATTAGAAATCAGTCACAAAATCTCTAATAAATATCAAATCCTTTTTTCCCTATGAACATTTCTTTATAGCAACCAGAATAAGATTAGACAGACCAATACACTGCTGTACTCACTCCCATAGGAGTTGGCTGAGCGCCCATAGATGTGATTGTAGGTCTCCTCTGTTTTCCAATCATATGGCTCTTCCTCAAACTCCTCGTCATCATTCTGGTAAGATGTTGGGCTGTCTGTGGTGGGAAGGCTTGACTCTCCTGGGCTAGACCTTTCTGCACCAGTTCCTCCACCCGCTCCACTCCCTGCTCCTCCTCCCGTTGTTCCTTGTAGGTGGAAAGCAGGAATACCGAGAACTTGCCCTCCAGCTGCTGTGTAGAAGGCCCTGGCCAGACGACTCCCCAGCTCTGAGGTTGAAATCTTGTTTTGCGTTGAGGGTGTGGAAATTGGTGTTGGGTCACCTACTTCTATTTTAATCTTACGCTGCGGCAATAGTAGGGACGGCGTAGACCAGTTTGGGGTTCCCAAAACGCCGGCCACCGATAGGCTAATGCCGTTATTAAGAGGACTCTGAGGCTCTGATCCTGCTTCTTCTAGGGAGCCTGCTGTTTGTGAGTCACAGTGAGGTGAGTTTGCCTTGAACATTAGGTCCATGCCTCTTTCAACTATGTGCTGAATCTGGAGGTAGCCAGCTGTGTACATGACAACCAGCTGTTCGCTTGCTGCCATCGTTAGCTTTCCCGTGTAGCAGAAAGTGAGGATCTGCTCAAAGCAGGCAGGTGTGACTGAGGAAGGCAGCTCAAACTGGGTCTTGGTTGAGCTGCTGAAAAGGTCACGAAAGTAGAGGCTGCTGGCTGCCAAAACGGCCCGATGGGCTTTAAAAGCTTGACCTAGTTTATACAGAGAGAGGGAAGTTAAAAACATTTGTGGAAAATTTAGTAAATAAAAAAAAGAAAAAAAAATCACTAAGTTTCTCACCTTTGACGAGTATGGATACGTCACAGTGATGTCCCAGCAGTCGCTGCTCATTGAGGGAGCCCAGAACCGTGGCTCCAAAATTTGGGATCTCCACATGGAGGAGCTGGGACATGTTGGCCGGAGGGGAAGAGGAAGATGGGCTTTCAGACTTTCACTCTTCCACCAAAAGAGACATCTGTAAAATCAAAACAAGCTAAGCAAAAAAGAAAAAACTGTATGCTAGGCATTTTTCCCTGAAAAAAATATATAAAATGTTTAGAACAGGAGTAGATTTGATAGAGGGAGAGAGAGAGAGATGCAAAGAGCCACAACTGAGAGGAAGCAAAGACTGAACACTGAGATGGAATTAAGTGAGAAAATGAATACAGTTGAGGGAGAAGTGAGAGGAGTGTGAAAGATAGATGGATATGCGAAGACAGAGGGTGAGAGATTGAGACAGGAGAGAAGGAGGAGGAGCCAAGTCTCTCCACAGGACAAAAAAAAGAGAGAATACAACGCCATGCCTACTGAAACCTCTTAAGGCTATGTTGTTTGACATGACTTTTAATTCCTGGAAACCCGAAGCTCATTCCACGTATTGCTTGTCATGCATGAACAGCAGTTATCCTGTAGCCTGGACTTTGATAGCCTTGACTATAACTTTTTTTTCCTCAGCAACAAAACCCACTGAGTACAGACAGATTTTTATGTCATAGTTCATAGATTCTCCTTCGATTTGCTGATGCTACACCTTTGTCAGCATTCGCTCTCTTTCTTAGCTCTCCAATAGACAGCTTTTTTATTTTTCACATAAATTCGAGACACTTCCTTCTCCAGGAACACTTGCACCTTCATTACTTCCATGAACCTTGTATCATTGTTTTCTTCTCTCCACCTACCCCCACACACATACATATAAGCAGTAGTTTCATTATTGAGCAATGCTGCAAAGCAGTTTCCAGGAATACAAACTGAAAAAATGTCACCGCCTCTTTAACACACAAACACACAAAGCCTCTCTCTCTCTCTCTCTCTCTCTCTCTCTCTCTCTCTCTCTCTCTCTCTCTCTCTCTCTCTCTCTCTCTCTCTC
>JAUZNJ010031647.1:0-14114 GCA_034780135.1 Jordanella pulchra | reverse complement strand
ATGCAATCAGCTGGTTTTCCTTAGATAGAAAACTTTTAACTAATCTGTCTGTGTGATTTGAATGAACTGTCTTTGTGTAGTGGCTTGAGATGACATGTGTTGTGATTTGGCGCTATATAAATAAACTGAATTGAATATTCTCCCCTTAGGGTAAAAGCCAAATCACATCAAACAAATATTTGCTATTTATTAAATGGTGTGAGTGCTTAGCCTGCTAGCCTTGCTTAATGTTCCTGGAGGTTAGCCTGTCAACTTTTCAACTCTAGTAATGGTTAGCCTTAATAGTAATGGCTGGCACTCCTGTAGTTTCTATGCCATGACATACATTCAGTTGTTAGGTTTGTCTGAAAGTGCAGGGGACTAATATACCCCTAGATCCACAGTGGGGAAAATGCTTGCACAGATTTTTTGTTATCTTTTGGTGGACTGGACTTGATTTGAAACAATAGAAATTCACTTTGGTCTTGGTCCCTCTCAAACTGGAATTTAGCTTCATTGTATGGCAGAAAAATAATCTACATATATTTACATTTATAACTTTACAAGAGAGTTATGTACTGCAGATAAGAAAGGACTTCTTTAAAAATGTTTTAATTAAGCTTATCAATTCAAACTATTTTTCCCAACTCATTAAAGTAAATAAAGCAAAGCTGCTCTCTGGCTTACAATGGCAGAACAAAACAGATCCGATACTGAGGCCTTCAGTAGTCCCTGCTTACTCTCTGTTTAGTGGGGAACTGTTTGTTCTGCAAAATATCTCTATCTCACAATATTAGAGAATACTTTAAAAGTTCCTCAATACAGATTATGATGTGGATCATCAACAAAATGTAATGGATTGTTTCTTGGACTGAGGTGCACCTGTGGTAAAAAGAAATCATTAAAATTTGTTCATAACTTTGAAGTTAGAGAGACAGACAGACACACAGGCACACACATGCACAAACACATACACACAAACTCTCCCAACATCCTTGGAAGAGGGAACAAATGCCCCTATTCCACTGGCTGGAAAACCAGTTTAAACCCGGGAACAAATGGCTTTTAGTGGCAGTGGGAATAGCTCACTGACCCACATCAACCCAGTGACCGGGGTTAAAATTGCCTTCAAACGGCTTGGCCCCGTTCGGCATACAGGGGGAACATCAGACCCGGATCGACCGACTAATTTACGTGATACCATTAAGCTCAATGTACCGATGTCAACACATCACGCCAGTTGCATCTGATCTAACAAGCACATTTTATAAACATGGTGCAGCACTGGGGAGACAGATTTGGAGGGAAGTCGATTTTTAGCAAGTTGATCCAGGTTTGAAAATAACCTGCTAATGTCAGTTTCTGTCCTGAATCTGTGAAGGCAATCGTTCCAGTACAGCTAAAGTCTAAATATCCTTGCTGAAAATAAAAAAAACTTTGAGTCCATTTTATAGACTGACCCAGCACAAGTTGAACTTTACGTAAACACTAATTCCCACATTCAATCAACACTGTAATACTTGTTTTTACTTTATGTCCTCAAAGAAAGTTCATTTTTGGTTGTTTTCTTTAACTAATGTCAGTTGTCTTTGATTTAGCTTAACTTTATGGTTTTAAATGTATCAATTTAATATACATTAAACCATCAAATATTTCATTTTGACCTTATGTTTCAAACGTTTGGGCATTTACATAAGCAAGAGAAACAACAAACATCTGAATGGAGGATGAGTTCTTATACCCACCCTTTGTATTTAAGCTTTACTGTGTTTATCCTCAGTATAGAAAAGATGCAGAGGGAATCATTACTGCAATGCTGAGTTTAAAGTGTTGTTTTTTTATGTGAAAGATTCCTTTAGGTTCCTTATTGCATCTTAATGTAAATCTGTCATTAAGACACTCTGCAGTACAGCAAAGCAATGCAGATACAGTGCATTGATTGGAGAAGTGAGTTGAGATACAAAAAGACTTGTAATGATATTTGCACTCATACAGGCTCAGAGGAACTGTATTATATTGCACATTACTGTGAATAGGTTTTCACTAGAGTCAGTGCACCACAGTAGGTGCTGCGACAAATGTCCTTCAGGCAGAGTAGCCACTCTGAAGCCCTTTTATTAACTTACAGTTCATCAGTCTCATCATGCTGTTTGTCTATCTGTGTTTTACTTCTTAGTCCTTATGTATGAGTTTCAAAATAAAATTTCCCTAAAAATGCCTTTGTTTGGTATATCGTCTTAAATGTATGATTTACTCCCCTAAAGATTTTTATCTGTGGTGTTAAAAAAATAATTTGGAATTTATTGCCTTACTGTTGATTCTTGTCCAAACAGGCTGATGGTATCCAACAGGCATAGCTTTTCTTTTCCTGGTATAATCCTATCCAATGGGTAGGCATGGATAAATGAAAAGAAAGAAAAATCCATAATCATCTACATGCTGACAAAAAACAAAAAAGTGAAAAAAGTAAAAGATTTCTATTCAAAATACCAACTATCACTAATACTTTCATATTAGAATTTGCAGATTTGCTGTGTTAGTTAATAAAGCCTAGCTGTGGGTTCAAGGCCAACAAGTTGATGCAGATCGTGTTACTGAATTGCACACAAGAACTTTTGAGTGCTGAGCCTTTCTGATAAGTGGACCTCTTAACCTCTGTGCTCACTGAACACATTCACTTCTGTGAAGGAATGCAACCTGATACAGATAGGGCAGAAATGGTGAACAGAGTGTACACTACAACAACTATCTGCATAATGTCTTTGTTATTATTATTATTATTTACATTTATAACAATAAGCTATCAAGGAACTATCTTGATATCTTTGGGAATTATATGATTTAATAAATTTGCCTTCTCAATGTTTTGTGTCTTTGCATTTTTAGTCATTTGTGAATCAATTTATCCCGATTTGAAATTGGGTCTCAACAGCAAGAAGTTTAATACTGACCTTGCTTCGGTTAGTATGCACCAAGAGACATGTCGTATCTGCTTCACCAAACAACTATTTGAGGAAGTTTTCTACATTCTACATGTCTACACTAATAAAATGTTGTTGTGTGACCCCATTGAATGTTTTTTATCAGCAGGTTGCTAAGAGGTATTCTAATTGGCTGGGTGGGTCTAACTCAGAGATATTTTATAGGCTAGCTGGTTCAAAAGGTGATCAGAACTAAATTAAATGGAAAAAAGTGGTAGAAGCAACTTTGCTTGAAAATATATACAAATAAGCTAAACTAGGTGTAGGATTTTGGCCTTTTTCCTACTGTCTATTTTCATATTTCAGTAATTCAGTATCTGTCTGTCCGTCCGTCCATCCGTCCGTCCGTCCGTCCGTCCGTCCATTGGACGGATGGATATGGATGGATAGACATGTATATACGTACATATGTGTTATATCAGACGGAATATTGCCATTCAACTTGTAAGCTTGGCCTGACTTTGTTTATTTCTGTTTTCCTTCTCTCATTGATCTTGCCAACAATTCTGCTGATGTCTCTCTCTCTGCTTAACTCACTTTTTTCTTCGCCCAGGAAATGGTGACCGGAGTGTCCACTATTTTGGTCTGCTGTGGCAGGCTCAGCTCTGTTCTTCTCCAGTTCTGGTGCTGGCTGGCTGATCAGCAGGGCCCCCATGGCTCTAGCTGTAGCTCCAGGACAGGCAGTTGTGGAGCAGACAAAGGACTTCATTCTCTACAGGGAGATTGGCGGGGTTTTTTAGGACGAAGGGAGCGCTAGAAGACGAGGAAAGCAGAAGAGGAAAGAGAGCTGGCAAGCCCAGCACGAGGGGTCTTATCCTCCCGGCTCAAACACATGCCACCAGCTGCTGCCCCCTTCCTGTGCTTTCATTAAAAAGCCTCCCTGTGCTTCACTGGGTAATCCACATGCTTTACTGAAAGAGTGTGAGGTAAATACAGTATGCCAATCCCTTCCTCTGCCTGTATCTTCTCTGTTTTTCCCATTTCTACCCCTTCAATTCTCTCACTTTCTTTGCTCTGCTGCTGGCAAGTAGAGAGCGGTCCATTCTCTGTGTGCCTGTGTGTTTGTGTGTATACCTGTGTGTGCACCCACTGAGTCTGTCAGGCTCTCGCCGTTTCCAGCACTCAGCCCAGAGCCAAGGCAAGCATTGCCAGAGGGAGCGCCTGCAATGTAGGGCGCCCGGCGAGCTGGACGCGGGCGGAATATCAACACCACGCGGCAGATTCTCGACCCAGCAGCCCACCTGCTGACTTACGTGATCCAAATCCTGGGGGTTAAGGTGCAGAGTGGGTAGTGTTGCTGAGGACGTTGGGGGTGGAAGCCGAGGGAAATTGCCAGGTAGTTTCCAGACCCAGACCCACTTCCCAACGTTGCAGCCAATTAATCAAGGCTACATCTGTGTTGGATGGACCTCTACCTTGGGAGGGGGGCTGGGGGACTTTTTGTCTTCACACTTCAGTGTTCCCTGTTATTTTGTGTTGTGTGTTCATGCTACCTGTGGGAGTGTGTGGCATGCATTTTTAATGGTTGAACAGTACAGATAGATTTTGTGTGTTTTATGAGTTCTTGCGACTAACCTTTGCTGGTTCACGCTCCTCTTCCACGTCCGTATTATTGTTGGGGCTTTAGTATGAGCCACAGGCTTGACCTCTTCCCCCCTCTGATGCACACACAAACACACACATACACAGCACACAGACTTTTCTCTTTGCTTTACCTGACCTCACCAGGAAAAGGATCATTTTTCAGCACCTGTTTACCGCGCAAAGCTGCTGCCGCACCTGGAGCTGATATAGCCGCCCTTCTTTCATCTCTGTTCTGGAGTGTGGCTGGATTTTTTTTCTTCTTTCTCCTCTGTCTGGCAGTTTCATCTCAAACCTTTTCCCAGTCCAATTCATATGACTATCCAGTGCAACAATATGGGCCAGTGTTTAAATTTCCAAGTAAATCAGCCACTTTTGTTGGGATGCAAAAAAAACACAACATATTTTGTCAGAGTTATACCAGTTAACGAAAATGTGTTCTGCACTATATTTGTCTTTTATGAAAACACCATGATAATACGATGGATGCACAAGCACATACAGATCACTGTTACTAGATGTTCTTTTCCATGAGTTTAGTTTAACTCAGCCCTCTAAATCACTAAAAGCCCTGTTGCGAGCCATTTTACCTTCTGCAATAAATCTGTGCAGACGTGCCCCATCTTGTATGTCTGTATATTAATGAAAAAGCGTGCATGAAGCTCACGATGGTGTGTGGAGGCCTGGCATAGCGTGGCGCAGTGCAGAGTGGAGAGGAGAGACAGCTGCCCTGACAGATGCCGGGAGGCAGGACCCCACTGGGAAGCAGAGGGAGGGAGCTGGCACTGCCTCACCCCAGCGGAAACACCATAGGCTGCAGAGGAAATGGGCAGGGGGACAAACCAGGGGCTCAGTGTGTGTGTGTGTGTGTGTGTGTTAGAGAGAGAGACAGTGTCACTGTGTATCTGATCTACTTTAAGAGGACCTTGGCAGTTGGTCGTGTATGTATGTGTTTACCTCTGATCCAGAACTTAAATCCAACCAATGAGGGGGGGCACACACTTTGAGATTTAGTCAGTAAGAAAAATAGATCCTAGCCATGATTATATGTTCATGTCCAAACACAAGCAGTATCTCAAGCAGTGACTAAGGCAGATAGCTGCAAATAATTTGCAGTTTATTTACTTCATCAGCCAGGAGGTGCTGCTATGGCACATAAACCAGACATCCACACCTTAGAAGAGGCTTCTAGGTGAATATTGATTAGCCTGAAAACCATGAGATGTTTTATCTCTTTCAGTCATTTTATTCATAAAGTGGCATATAATATCACTAAACATATAGTAGCCTAATTTAAGAGTTTGAATAAGTTTGCTTTTAAAGTAAAAATCAGTTATTCAGATCAATAAAAAGAGATTTACACATGGTGTAGCCGTAATATTATGACTAACACAATCATGGGGAAAGCTGCTGACTTGACACTTGATTAGAAAAGTCACTGACATCCTCCACAGGGAGGGTAAACCTTAAAGGTCATTGCTGCAGAACTTGGTTGCACACAGAGTACTGCTTCCAAGCATAATAATGGAAAAGTTAAGAGAAAGGAAAAACTGGAAAAACTTGAATAGGGAAATAAAGGACTTGGGTTCTTCTCAGTGATCATCAGTCCTCTTTTCACATTTTAAAAATTAACTTTCCGTAGCTTAGGTGGAGACTGGAAATGCACCAAATCAGAGCTGTTCTGATTCTATGATGATTAGGGAAGCCATGTGATCTGCTAGAGGTGGTCCACTTAATTTTATGAAGCGCAAGATCAGCACAGACATTAAAAGCACTCAATCGGCGGAAAGTTCTTCTGTAGATGCAGATTCCATTTCCCCGCATAACTCGGTACCTTCCCACACTGCAAAAGGCACAAAATCTGATCATGATGATACTTTCACTGTCCTATATTAGCAAACTGGCTTGGGCCAAACACCAAAGAGAAAGTGATGAATATTGTTGAGAACTCAGTGAGAGATACCTAACTAAAGTGTGCAGATAAATAAGCAGCCTTCCAGAATATCTGAGCAAACCAAAAGTGCTGATAATCTCAACGACAAGTTGGGTGAATGTAAGAATTTGTTTAAAGGGGCCCAGACCAAGTATTAATGCACATCCTGTACAGTACATGGAGACAGTGGGCAAACTGCTCTGCAATAAAATCATAATTCAGTTCGGTTTCTCTTTTTGATTTTCCTTATTAATACAGATTAAATTTTGATTATATTCTATTGAATTAACTTGCATCTGTGTAGAATTAGATGTTTTTATTAAGCTTTAATAATGAGGCACCTGAGCCATAAAGGGGTGCTTATGCCACAGAGGTTGGAACTTTATGCGTTGATCTCAGCAAGCCTCAGTTCACTTTCAGGTTGTGGTGAGTGCTGTTCAATTTGAATTATTTACATTTCTGCTTAATGTACTCTTGCCTCTGCTTTATTTAACATGGATTAAAAATAGGCAGGTCATGCATATTATTTTGCAGCAAATAACCAAAATTAAAAAAGTCATAATTCTGCAGTGAGATTTTTAAGAACAACGGTCAACAAGAAACTTATGGTTACTTTAGAAATTACCTGTATTCAAGTTTTTAGAACATAAACCTTGACGATAGGATAACAAGTTGTTCTATTACATCTTTAATAGCAATGTCTCAAATATGTCAGTGCAGTGCTGTATTTCACTTGTTTTTCTTTTTATACTATTCTAAGTATCTTGTTTTAACTTAAACATCTGCTATTTATTTTAAAAAATGGAGTACAAAACAAGTAAAATCAAGATATCAAGTTTAATATCAAGATATTCTAATAAATATTTATATACAATAAAAAAGATTTTTTCATGAAATGAACAGATATGATGTTTTATGTTTTTCCATCCAAGAACCATGGATGCATTTGAAGCATTAAAATAATTATTTAGATCTATACCATACAAATGTAAAATGTGCTTTGGTTACTAGAGAACATGGTAAAAATTGCTGCTCGTACTTATGATTTTTTTTTTTATTATAACCATTTAACTTATTTTCCTGGGATTTTAGGTGACAGACAATACAATTTGCATCTTTGGAGATGAAAAAGACTGGATTTTTCAATGCAATAAAAGGTTATCTATTTTGTGAAAGTTGTGCATTAACAGCTGCAATTCGTGGAGGATGTTTATTTCCTAACTTTGAACATCTAACACCAGATGGTTTTACCAAGGCCTATGAGCAAAATAGTTCAACCACATTCAGACGGGGTGGAAACCATCTGTGAGTTCCTAGTTTCATTCCCATTAGGATGTTGGACTCGAATTTGTCCATTAGTGGGTGTGTCTCACCGCTCTGATTCCAGGTTTGGGCTTGTAGGTGTGTCCATACAGCTGGGGCTGCTTCAGACCAATCAGGAAAAGCTTGTGGAGGAGCAGATCCCCTGAGGCAGACGCCAGATTGTTCTTACTCACAGGGTGGTAATCAGGCCTCCTATTTTTTCTTGTGATCTAATCTTCTTCCTTTCTACCTTACTTCTTGTCTCCTCTTTCCAGGAAGAACCCTGTACCCCTTTCCACAGCTCTTCCTCTAATCTTACATTTTCTTCTTCCTCCTTCTGGATCCCCTTTTAATAATCTCATCTCTACTTCTCTGGTCACTCCACCCCCCGGGTCCGATGCTTGAAACTCCCCAAACCATTATAAGTACTCACCTTCATGTCCACCCCTCCACCACTCCGTCGTTGTATCCCTTTCCCTCCAGGAACAACGAAACAAGACACCATCTGCTCCACACACCACAACCTGCAAACCTCAGTCCCAGTGGGTGTACTCACCTCTCTCTTCTGTTTCGACAATAGTAAGACTCCACTGTTTTTGAACAGCCTTGGCAATGATCAAAAATCATTAAAAAAAACGAACACCTAACTCTCCTCCTTAGTACCCTGCGTTCTTAAAACCGCTTTCAATTCTTAAAGAAACATTCACCTTTTCATTTGCCTTAAAAAAATGTTTTAGCCCTCTGCTACTGTTTGTAGTTTATAGTTTGTAGTTTGCAGAGCCTGCAGAGGAGTCTCACTTGCAAACACCATGACATGTGTTGATCTAAACGATTTCACTTTAGCCCTGTTTGTTTGTTAAGTAGTGTATTCCTGCTTGAATGTGAACTGTTTTTTATAGACTTAAGTCATTTCACAAGTTTTCCATCATGATTGACCCACACTGAGTTCTTACTGTCCTCCCATTACCCTGACCAATTCCCATTCCTGCTAAAGAAAAAGCATCCCCACAGCATGATGCTGTCACCACCATCATCATGACAATACTAAGAGTTTACATCTCAGTGGTTGATGATGTGTAATGTTAGCATTCTTCCAAATGTAGTACTAGTGATGATTCACATTCTGCTGTGAAAGTGCTTCGTGAGATGTTTAAACCTCTGGAGATTGTTTAATATGTTAACTTTGTTTTACATTTCTCAGCAATGTTCTTCATAACCTGTATTCTGAGGTGCACACTGCAAAAAACAGAAATCTAAGTGAGTCCATTTTTTTTTAAGGTGCCTTTTTTTTCTTGAATTGAGCAAGTAAGTAAGAAACATTGCTACTTTAATAAGAGCATTTACATTTAAAATAAGAAAAAAAAATCCTATTTCAATTGCATAATATCTAATTATTGTATTTTACATACTCATTCCATTGGCAGATCATGTTATTTGCTTACACAACTTAAGGATAAATATACCTATTTTAATAAATATTTTTTTCAGATTGTTTTTGCAGGGCAAGAAAAAACTTGCTATTTTTTTAGTAAAGTGCTGCTATAGAACAGCTTTATTTGTTCAGAAATGAAATTAAAATACATACCAATGCATGCAAAACTTTTTTGGGGATTTTTCTAGGCACTGTTAATGTTTAACCACATACAGTAACAGCCTTAAGGCTTTTTGAGTCAACTGCTGGAGGAAAACCATAACTTTTAGGGTCATGCTTTTCAGAGTTGAGTATTTTTTTATCTATTGACTCAAAAAGGGACAATAAAACCCTAAAGGATTTTTTTAGACAATATTTTTACAATCCTCTTTAATTAACAGGTTGAAGTAAATTACACAGAAGTAACCATCTCTGTGTCATAGTTGACTCAAAATAGTTTTCTCATTTTAAAGAGCACATTTATGCTACAGCTGCAGTATTGTAAATTTATACCAGTTTGTAAGATGGGCTTGTGGCTATGCTTGCACCCGTTAGCAATTGCAAGGGATGCTGCAGACCTGGTTTGCACGCAGTGTGCAGAAAACTAATGCAGCAGCAGGGATGCGCAGTGGGGAAGTGTTGCCATGGTGAGATGGGCTATCAGGCCCAGAAAGACCGTTCTTACCCGTCCACATGTTAAATGTAGCTGGATTGGCTTTTAATGGAGTCAGTGGTGTGTTGTTTGGATAGACATTATTTTTGCACCAATACAAAATACTAAAACTACAACTACATGTTTTTAATTTATACAGATAAACAACATCTGCAGCACTGATGCTCTGATCCAGAGGCTACTTCAAACTGTGCTTCCTTCTTCCCCCTCTTCTTCCGACACAGCAGTTGACAGAATGAGATGTCCTCGGAGATCTTGTCCACTGGGACCAGCAATGCGGAGGCAGAGCCCACTGAGAGGCACAGTGACAGTGTCCAAGCACAATGTGTCTGCCGAAGTCATCCGAGTGTGACAGACTAAGGAAACAAAGTTTTTGTTACTTGGAAGGGTGTTGAAGAAACCAGGTTGCAGGATACTGTGTATGTGCAAAAATACAAATGTGTTGTTAAACTTCAAAATAAGCTCATTCACTTTCTTGCTGATATCAAATCAAACTATGTAAAATAAGCTAAACTTAAAACATATACATTAATCTAAATAAGAAACGTTAAAATAATAATTAGGTTGGTTGTATAGTTCCATTCAACTTTGAATATTCAATTCAACAAGAGCACATCATTCCAGATTAGCTTGTGCTCTGCATCATGCTTGGAAAGTTTAAAATCTGACTAATTTCTTGTGCTTTTCTTCATTTTCATCCCACAAACAGGATTTCTTTGTATCCAGCCCTTCTGACCCCTGCTTGTTTTACTTCCCACCATGAAACTTTTTAGAGAATACTTCAGAAAAAATGTAACTAGTATTAATTGCCTTCCATTGATCTGAACTTTCTTGTGCATGGAAAACCTTTTGGAATTTAATACTACAGTATTCTATCTAAATAAGCTTACCGGACAGTTCCCTCTGTCATATTAGAGGATGGTCTTTGTGTTGTTGTTTTTTTGTCCCACATGCAGAGACCACTCACTGATTGTAGTATAGTCTTGACATTTAATAAATAAATAATGAGGATCTGTTTTTGGCAAGGTCAGTTTGGGAAGGAGAAGATGAGGTGTTGGCAAGGCAGCAGGAATAATGGAGGAGATTTTCTTGGAACGAGAGTAGAGCTTACTTATGGTTTTAAAGAGATGAATGGATGGATACGATTCAACTGCTAAAGGTTGTCCACCAGCTATCCAGGTGTTTGTCTCACAGCTCCTTAGAAAACCGGGCAGGGGAGAAGTAAATTGCTTTACGGTGTGAGAGCAACCCGCTGCGTCGGATACGCCCACCATTCCTTACTGATACCTGGAAGCCAAGTCTAACTACAGCACAACCATCACACTCAGCATGATAACACTTCAAACAATGAAAATCTCCTTCATGTAATCATCCATGTTGCAGAATGACTTCTTTATAACAGCCATAGAGAGACAGATCTTACATTTGAGAGATAAACAGTTTTTCTAGATTTTTTATTTCAAGCATTAATCTTGATTGTATCCAATATAATCATAAAAAGTACAAAAATGAGGCTTAAATGATAAAGGTTGTTTTTTTTTCAATCTTGCCTAATAATTGTCTTAAGTTGTGGCATGTTTAAAATCAGCCCCCTTTACTACTCCTTGCTACTTACTTCTTACCTTACTCTTTACTACTCCTAAATAAAATGTACTGCTTCTATTCTACTGCATCTGTTCAGCGGATGTGACGTCAAGCATGTCCATGTTAAATGTGTCCAACCTAGCAAACAATCAAAGTGTTATATATTTAAGATGGATTTTGAGGATACTCAGAAGCACCCCACATCCAGCTCAGACACCAACGGCGACTCCAGGTAAGGTGAAAAAAGTAAAAAAAAAACGTGAGCTATGAGGACTAGCAAAACGGTGCTGCAGTTTTGTGTTTCGGCCACTGGTGGTAGTATTATTAGAAAACTCCATAAACTTACGTCATTCGTTGTTTAGTTACCTATTCTTAGGTGAAAGTTACAGTATCTCTATGTTATGTAGAGAACATCACTGATCAAATAAATATTGTGAAGACCAAGGTAGTTGGCAGGCAGGTCACTGGTGATATCCTAACCTTTAACCAACTAGCAAAGAACTGCTAAAGCCATCCATCCACCTTATCCTTTAGGGTAATGGAGGCTGGTGCCTATCTCCACCGGTCTGTGAGTGAAGGATAGGGCACACCCTGGATAGGTTTTCCTGTCCATTTCAGGGCAACACGTGGCTATATAACCATGGAAACACATAATCACAGTTAAGGGCAATGTGTATATGCCCATGAACCTAACAGTCATGTTTTGGGGAAGTGAGGGGAAGCCAGAGTACCTGGAAAGAAGCAACACATGCACAGGGAGACATGCAAACTCAGTAAAGAAAGACCCCAGGCTGTGAATCAAACGTATGACCTTCTTGCTACAAAGCAGCAGTCCTTTAACAGTGCTACTGTGCAGCACTGTTAAAAACCACAATCAAAAACACAACTGCAGACCTACGAAGAAATTACAGTTGAGCTTAACTGGAAGGCAGGTAAAATGAACTCTAACCAGAGGAAGTCCCAAGAGGCTCATGGGAACTAGGAAAAAGGTGCATGAATCGACAGCCCAATTTCAAGAATCTGTTTAAAGAAGGATTTTTGGTCGAAGGCCCAAATAATCTGGTCTTGATGAGAGAGTGGCAACCATAATATATTTTTGACAAAAAGTCATAAAATGTCAGGTCTATGGGAGCTGTTTTCCTCTGCAGAGGATGTGTTTTTCTGATGGCAACCCATGCTAAATGTTCAGTTGTTTATTTGCTAGCCTGTATAACATTCTTCCTGTTGCAGTTCTCCTTTTAAATCACCAACACTCCCATGAGGTGTTGAGTTGCTAACAATTCAAACTGAATTTGTCCTGTTTTGTTTCTACCCACAATTCATCACCTCCCCTTAAATAGCACCCAGATGATCGCACCTAGAACGTCTGTGCATGAGTGTTTTTGTGAGGATATCTGTTTCTATTAATTCCGCACACTTTTCTCATTAATTTTGTAAAATTCATTGTTATGTGAGGTTTGTCAGAAACATACACAAACAAAAAGAACATTCTATGGTTTCTTGAATAAATATCCTGGGTGCTATGCTAGTTTAAGGACAGGTCAGTTGGTGCAGAGTTAAAAAAATCTCCCAAGCGTATTATAAGAAAATACTCCTGATTAATTAATTTTAGAGCTATTTCCAAAAAAAAAGAGAATCGCTTGTGTGCCTCTGTCTCCTTGAACTCCCAGTAGGCCTTGGCAGATGGTCACTAACACCGAGCCTGGTTCGGCTGGAGGTTTCTTTCTGTTTTAGGTTTTTTTTCCTCTCTACTGTCACAGTGTGCATGTTTTGTGTTAGTGACTGCTGTCAAATCAGTGACACAATGCAACCAGCTGATTTTGACTGCATGATCTGATTGAATTTTCTTTCTAAAGTGCCTTAAGATGACATTTCTTGTGGATTGGCAAAATATAAGTGATACTAAAAATAAAATAATTAACCAAGAAAATTTCTGGGAACCACTGTTTTACATGGTGTGCTTTGCCTTGTTACTTCCATTGTTTTTACCAAAATTAAGTAAAGGAACCAACAAAAAAAATAGTTTGTCTGCTTCCTTTTTTGTACAAGAATACGTCGTACTTATACTATTAGCTTCTCAATTATTGTGAACAATTTTCTGACATTCACTTCAATACTTTTATTATCAGTGACTTTCACTTTTACCAAATCAATTTATTTTTACCTTTTGAGTATTTTACACACTTCTGCAATTTACAGATTTGCAAATAAATATGGCGGGTCCTGTTTACACTACTTCCATCTTACATTCAAACACTCTAAGTATAAAGGTAATACAACAATAACCCCCCCTTGTTGATTATACTCTTAGAAATTAACTTTCAGCCACCACAGTCAAGTTAGCTGTTTGTATCTAATGTTTGTTGATGCATATTCTACACATACTAAGAATCTTAATGGGAGTCTTTTTCTGCAATCTAGTGGCTAAATTTGCCAAATTACGTCTCATTTAGCTAATTTACACTATAAACATTATAGTATTGTATATCCTGTATTAGAATCTATGTATTTGTAGAAATGTTGGACAAAGTTTACAGCTTCTCATTACTATACTCCAGTACCTAGTTTGATGTGAATTTGCATCACTCACCATTAGGGATGGGAATCGAGAACCGGTTCCTGTTCAGAATCGGTTCCGTGTGCTCCGATTCCGTGGCATCGTTTGGCAGC
>JAUZNJ010031646.1:0-14115 GCA_034780135.1 Jordanella pulchra | reverse complement strand
CCCCACCCCCACACCGGAGATGTGATCCCTCCCCACATTAACATTCAAATCTCACACCATACAAGCGACGAAAGAGACCCAGGCCGTGATCTTGCCCTAAGCATCTGCCATAAGGTGTCCGTAACCCCCAGCTGAACAGGCCCCAAGGCCCCCAAGCACAAAAGAGGACCCAGCAGGGTTGGACACCTGGGCGCACACCGGCCCAGACCCCAAGCAGCACCCCCCATAGAACCCGAACCCCCGGGACCCCGCCGGGGCACCCGCCCGAGGGCCCCATACCACAGGGACCCCAGCCCCTGGACCCACCGCAGACCCACCCATTAGCGGCACAGCTACCAGGCCAGTAGCCCACGTCTGCCACCACGGAACCTCCCTGAGAACACCGCACGTAGACGCCGTGGGACACCCCGAGGCGTCCCAAGCCCCATCCCGATGGGAGGTAACAGACCCCAGGCCAGACCCACCAAGCACCCCACCCTGAGCGCCTCCCCCAATCCCCCCGGGACCCAAGTTCTGAACTCATTCTCAATTCCAGAGAGATCCTGGAAGATGTATCCCTCTCATCATATATTGATGCACAGGTGGCATAACAGGTTAAGAACATTGTGACAAACACGTGACCTGTGCTAAACACTGTTGACAATTTTAGCCTTCAAAGTTGTTGTTGGGAGCTTTAGGAGCGAATGGTAACATTCAATTTTTTGATGACTGACAGGTTGTAATTATCCATGAACTGCAAAGTAAAACACTAACACTAACCAATCCCTTACCTGGATTCCTAAACCTAAAGAGACACTTGTATGTAAAATGTTTCTGAAAAATTGCCACTGGTCACGTCCTTCAAATGACCCGTCATCAACCCAGGGTGTTAATATATGGCAAGAGTCGTAACCACTTGGCAGCAGTGACACTTTGACCGAGCGTCAGTACTGGACGAATTGGGAGTGAGAATGTGTTGGATAACCAGACTATTCCTTACTCTTATCTTTCTTTAACTGGGCAGCATATCTGGGCAGCATCACTTTCATCCTTTCTGTTCTTTCTCTTCGTTTTACATTCTCATGTCCAGCTGGTCTTGTTCCTTTAAGTTCGAGGCTTAAGGTGATGTGATTTTTATTTCATTGCTACGTCTGTGGTTTCTCATATGGCCCTTTACTCCTCCTTACTTTTTGTATTTCATCACAGTTCTTCTCTCCAAGCTTTGTCTCCCATTTTCTCCATCCACTCTTCCCATCTGCTCACACTCTCACACTTTTTTTTCCCAGTGAGTTTTCCAATCATAACAGCGTACCTGTTACTTTCTCCTCTTGTTTTCTCTTCATTTCCTTCCTCTTCGAACCTCTTCCTATTCTCCACTTCTTCAGCTTTCTCTTCCCCATTGACCTTTGCAATAATTGACCCATCAGTTGCTCTTCTCCAGTTTAGCGTTGGGGGTTTTGACATCCTGTCAAAGGATCTCCACATCTGCTACAGGACTCTACACAAACAACCGTGACCTTTGAAGCATCCTGACTCCAAGCCTGCATGTTGGTGTATGCGGGCATGAGAGCACATAACAGTGTTTGTGTGTTTGTAGTGCTGACCACTCACCGTTTAAAGTGTCTGAATTTTGATTAGTCTGTTTGTGTGAAATTTTATGGCTGGCTTTACGCTTCCACATATGCATGCAGTCTGTTTGTCCAGCAGTGTGTGTGATTGGGTTTTGGCTTCCAGGAGGTGTCTGACAGTCTGTTATATCGGTGTGTGTGTGACTGTGTGTGTCTGCACATGTGTGTCATCGCCACCACCACACCCACCAGCTCCACAACCCCCAACACCTGGTTATTCATTATGCATGCAGAGAGGAGCAGACATCGAAATGCCACACTTCATGAGCCAGTCTAGTGTCAACACACACACCCACACACACACACACACACACACACACACATTTTCTCTGACCCATGCACATACAGTTTGAAAACTAAAACACTAACATGCTTTCTGTATACTCCATTAACTGGTATTAAGAACAGGAATCCATCCACAGATTTCCTAAAACCTAAACATAAACATGTCATAAAGACACGAATGACTCCCTCCCTACCCAAGCTTTATAAAAAGTATGTTTTTCATATTTAAATGAAATTCACATCATTTTTTTCTAAAAATTCTGATTTTAATATTGACCTGAATATTTAAGATAATCTTATTCTACATTCCACTATAGTGCAGCTCTATAACCTGTGTAGGCAGTTTACACAGCCAGGATGTGTCCGTCATTAGTTTCAGCAGTGCTGTAATTTCTATGTTTATGCATCTGGATTTGTTGTAACTTTTACCGTCTTCAGCTATTATCCGTCTTAAATGCAACCAAATCACAGAATAACCACCATCCCAAACCTCAAAATTTGTAAATGTCCTGTTATACTTTAAAAAATGTAAAAAAAAAAAGAAGAATTTTCATACATTTTATGCCACATGTTGCATCCGGACACTGAATATACAAAGATTAATTAACAGTGTAGGTGTGGTGTGCAGGGCTGTACGGTGCAGCACTGGTTGGAGCTGTTGCCTTGCAGCAAGAAGGTTCGGGGTTCAATCCCGGCCTGGGGTCTTTCTGCATTGAGTTTGCATGTTCTCCCCGTGTTTGCGTGGGTTCTCTCTGGGTACTCCAGCTTCTGTCAATTGTCTCTAGGTGTGAATGTGTGCATGGTTGCGTGTCTATGTGTTGTGAGGCCCAACCACAACCCTGACGAATGAAGCAAGAGAGGTTAATTATTAATTGTAGGATCCAGTAGCGAGAAGAGTTTTGGCTCCTGCTAAGTGACGTAATTAAGCAAGATAAGAATAAAATAAAAGTGGTGATGATCAATAACTTATAGATCAGAAATTGTAAATAATAATAGCAGGATTTTAACTAATCTGACTGTGTGATTTAAATAAATTGTCCTTTGAAGAGCCTTGAGATGATGATGATGATGTTGTGATTTGGCGCTTTATAAATAAACTGAATTGAATTGATTGGCAGTAGCATAGTATACTCTAGTATAATTGACCTATGTCTCAAGTATTAGATGATCAAATATGAAGTGGGAAGAAAATGTACCATCACTTGTTTGAGGCAAAGCAGAAAAATGGTTTAAAGTCAACATGAAGGAGAAAGGGGGAAATATAAAGGAGACGAGTCAATTAAAGAGACAGAGGCTATCAGTGAGGCTGAGAGAGAGAGAGGGAGAGCAGCAGGAGTCTGCTCTCGTTATGATCCATCTCATCTCTTTGTACAGGCTGACGTTTTTATGATGCAGCCTGCTGGCTGGGCTAATGGCTTCCTCCATTATACTAAGGAAACACAGTGACCCCAACACCCAGATAAACACTGCGTTCACATAAGACCTGTTCCATCTCCCCAGCTCTGCCTGGAGCCTGTCGTTCTATAGTGATTCAGCATTATCACTTTGAATGACATGACGCTCCACAAACAATTGAAATGGACGGAGAACGGATCCTAGAATATCTGCTCTGGAAGCACTTAAACACCCAACAAACCAAAAAACATACAGGTAATAAAACAGTTTTACCGCTTTGGAACTTTACAAGTAAAATTAACATTAGTAAAGTTATTTATTTATGACAATTTTATTGCTGTTATAAAGTATCAGGTCAACAAAGATTTTGAATGTTTTCAATCATAAGATAAAATTTATCCTAAAATCAAAATCCTAGACTAACTTTTGAATAAACACCGTCTCAAAGATTAAAGCTGTGATAATTAGAGCACTTTGAGAGAAAAACAAATGGATACTTATTAAAATAGATCATTGATTGTTTCACTGCTCAGACACAATAGTCTGTGACGGTAAACTTTAAGAAGGCTGTTGTGTTTGTGGGATTTTTAAAAAAATCTATATATCTGATAAAAATGGTCACAACATATTTAATAACACATTTTATCAGATTTTGGTCTAAAATTAAGTTAAATATTATTAAATTAGGCTGAGCTTCTCAAATGGATCAGGCCATTCAAAAGATAGACAAATAATATGAACAGAAATTCAAATAAAAAATAATAACAAAGAAGTTCTTTAATATTCATTTTACTCAAATATTGGCGTGTTGGTAATTATTGATACTGTTCTCAGTAACTGAAAGCCTTACATTGAGGTTACAGCTATTAAACTGAATTGCTGATTGGCTTTCAGAAGCTCTGTGCAAATCTTAGAGGATTTTTTTTGTGATAATGAAGCCAAAGTCTTTATTATTGCAAACTTTCCTTCCATCACTCTAATACTCACTCAGGATTATTTGTCGAATTCATTTAGATAACTGCGGTGAGGATTTATGCACAGGTTATGTTTAGTGGTTATACTATAAGCTACGCAGACCTACAGCACACACAGATTTCATACCTCAGTCGACCATTTTTCTATATTCCTTGTGACCAAGTCCTGCATTCTACCTTATTTGTCTTATAGCTTTGGAAAATAGAAGAAAAGCAGGTGGGATGGAAATGTTGTTCCACAGGAGTAAATATTCATGGTATATTGAAATAAATGCTTGACTCTAAGGTTAAAGATGTCGTGCGTCTGCTTCCTGTCCTCCGAGTCGCTCTGCTCCACCTATTCTGCTGTGAATCGCATCGTCTCTTTTAGCGCCGCCAACATGTTCGCCCTAAATTTAAACTGCTACCTGATGACAGCGAACGTCCTTCTGCCTCTTCATCTCTTTACAATAGTTACTATACAGAAACATTTCATTCTTCTCTGCTGTCTGTGTTGTCATTGCAGCAGCACTCAGTTTACTGCCAGGATTTCCTTTTCAGGTCTAAAAAGAACACAACAAAATCATAAAGTAACAAAAGGGTTTATTTTGGAAGATTTTAACCATTTTCCTCAACAACTTTACATTTAAGATGTATGACATTTCTTTATAGAATATTTTATCAGTAATGTCTTTCCATGCATACATATATGAGTTTACAATAACAAAGGACGTCAAAAGCACTTGAGGAGACATTAAAATGTGACGTTAAACAAAAATTTGTTTTAGAAAATCAGATACTATCACTGTTTAGGGACGGTTCATTGCTTCCTGTTTATTTAGTAAAGAAAAAAACAAGTAAAGCAAAATCTCAGTGGACGTTTTTCAGTCTAATAAACCTGTGAAACTCTGAACACAACAATATTTATTTTAGGAAAGACAAGCCAAGAACTAAGTTGAGCTTTATATTGATAGCATATAAAATGTTTGCACATCTTCAGAAATTTGCACTTCTGAGAGTAACAGCAGTTAAAAAGCATTTTGTTTTTGAGAGAGCGTCTCAAAATTATCTCTATGTAATGGAGTTTTTCCTGATTGTTCAAGCTGACATTTTTTTAGCAACGGCTTTTATTTTGTTTGTAGGGGGGGCATATAAGAGCCGTATTATGTCACACAGCATAACACAGCTCTCCTCTTAAACAGCAAAGCTCATCAGAGCATTTGAAGTTCAAATCCGGACATCCCTTTGCACAAACTGAATGATAATAGTTAATTCCTTTTCAATCCTCTCCTTACTGTCACTTCAGCTCTTTACTTTTAAAATTCATCCTAAACCTTGAATGAGACAACTCCTGTGTCTCTGCATTACATGCTTGTAACACACAGCTACTGCTCTGCAGAAACCTGTCGCGCTGCCTGTGGCCCACAGCAAAGCGCTGCTTGGCTTCGGAGCGCAGATGTCACTCCATCTAGCAGCTAAAACTACCAGCCATGCATGCTCATACTTCATAAGCAGAGTAATTTGTCCAGCTGCAAGTGTGAGATGTTTAGATTTCCCAGTTGCAGTGTAAGGAAAAATGGAATGACAGAGGAAGAGCGAAACAGCAGTAATTATAAAACTAATTACTAAATGCTGATGATGCCCACAGGCTTTGCATAACTAAATTTAGACGAGGAAATTGCTTTCGGCTGCCGACGTGGCTGCTGGGTGTTTTGTTCATCTCATTTTTCTCTTAATTCTCTCTCCGTTCTTCCTGCATGCTGTCACAGACTGGCAGAGCCAAAAGGAAAATAATCACTAAGGAAACTATTACTCAAACACCTTTCCCCCCTTTTCCTTCAATCCCTTTTTGTTGTTGGCAAACAGAAAACTGCTTTAGGAAATCTTGATGTCTAACAATGTGTCGTAATAACAGAAATGATTGCTTCTTGTTTCCGTATACTTTTATAAAGGCACTACAATCAAGTAGCAAACAAAAACTAAGTTGGTCCTTAAATATTATTAAATCAGGCTCAGCTTCTCTCGACAGGGTTGTTCAAGTCTTTCTCTTAATTAGTGTCTGTAGGGACTCAGTTTAGATTTAGAGCCTGATTCTTGCAGGCTGTTGTTGGGTCACTCAGAACATCTCAGCTGCAGTGATCCAGGTTGAATTGATACAAATTCAAGAAGGCTGGAGCTGATGGAAGTTGGAGGTTTGAAATATATCATTAGCTCTGAAAGAGGTAATTAAATCCACATAAACAGGTTTTGACCATGAATAGACAAAATAGAAATCATTTCAATAGTTTAAAAGGAGATCTTCGTTCTCCTTCAGAAGCAACAAAATCAAACGTTTAAAAACTTTTTTATGCGCTTCCCTTCTGACTTAACTAATATTAGTTTATGCACTAATTCCAGAAAATGTTTCCTGCTTGTGAAATAAAAAGAAACATGTCAACAACTCACATGAACATGCAGAAGAAATCAAACTTGAAAAACAAGCAAAGAGCAGGAACCAAAACAATCTTAGCCCTGAAATCTTCTTAATAGCAAAAGAATGAGAGAAAAATGCTTTTAAATCCACTTTTGAAATGTAAACCAAAATAAAGTAACATGTTAACGAGTAAACATCAGATTTCCAAGGGCAGAAAGGTAAAGAGCTAAATGATCTTTGAATGAAGGCATTGTTAAATGATGATGTTATGATTGAACAGCTCTTAATAACAACAGTATAAGTGACCAGATTTTTTGGACCAAAAACCTTATAGAAAAATATTTCGACACAGACCCACTAATTAAAAAAGAAAACAAGAGAATATCTATTCAACTCAATACAGTTTATTTATATAGTGCCAAGCAATACACAGAGATTGGTTCAAAGTTTCTATCAAGGAAAAACAGTTGATTGCATTGAGTCATTGACTTGCAGCAACAATTTTCGCTTGAATTTCTTTCTCTTCAGCAATCCCCCACTCCAAGCATGCATGCAGTGACAGTCAAGAGGAAAACACCTCTTAAACAGGAAGAAACCTCCAGCTGAACCAGGCTCAGTGTGAGCAACCATCTGTTGAGGAAGACTGAGGTTCAAGGAGACAGAAGAAGAGATAAAAAAAGAAACAAATATTAAAAAGGTCCAGGACAGACACAGCCAGGCAGACGAGCTCCAAGCAGCTCCCATGTCAGAGGATGATAGCGAGAAAAATACAGTTAGTCAGTGTAAGAGAAACAGTCATGCACTGTGATGACATCCAACATCTTCATAAGATCAGGAAACCTAAAACCCAGACATGTTTTTTTTTACTTTATTTTTGCCTTCTTAGTTACCACCCCGCATTCGGATTGGGTAGAGAGGTATGTTCAGACATATAATGTGAAATTAGAGGATCCCTTGCTCGTAAAATTTTCATAACCTCATGGTTTCCTATGAATCAAGGTAGAAATTGCTGACCATCCATTCAAATTTATCTTTAAGTAAAATATCTTTTATTAATTTATAATTAATCACAATCACCTCTGCTAGAAACCACATCAGTCATCTGTTGTTTTACTTTTAATTACTTCTTTCTAAATGTAACTATTATCTACTGACCCTATTAAATATTAGAACTAAGCTTAGAAGCTGTATAATGTAGTTGAAATGACAAATAATATCAAACAAAAAACGTTTTTTTTTTTACCAAACCAGCAAAGGTTGAAAACCTGAACTGCATATAAACAGAACCATAACTGATGGTGATTGAAGTACATATTAAGACACAAAATTGGCACAGAATCTCACAGTCTTTTCAATCACTTTTCACTTCCTTTCATTGTTCAATCAGTAGTTTATCCCATTAGAACTGACATCCTTGCTAACCAAGTTATATGTCACATACGTTTCATCTTCTAAATCTGATTATTCGGCTTTTATTTCCATACTAGAGCAGCGCTGCATTATCAGCTTATGCAGGGAACACTGCATAGAGGAAAGTAGTCAATCATCTGCTTCAGTATCAAGAAACAAGTTCTGACACTGAATTAAAACAACATGAAAAGCGTGTGTTTGACAAAGTAAAGTATTTCCCGTCAGATGTAATTGCCTTGTCGGAGGTTGCAGTGATATATGTTGGTAATTAGTGAAGCGGCCTAAGTTTGTGTCAGATGTTTTTTTCCCCACTTTTTTATGAATTTTTTCCTCCCCCCACAGCTGCTCCTAAATAAAATTGATAGAATCAAATTGGCCAGACTGATCTTTGTAAACAACAGCTGCACATATTGAAAAAACACAACTGTGCTCTTTATGAAGTGTGTCGGATTGTAGAGTTTAGATTCCCTTTGATTTAATTCCAGTTTATATCCTAAATTTAGCTGTTAATCTACTGTATGGCTACACGTCAGGAAACCAGATGGAAAAAAATCAACCTACTACTTAGACAAAAACCAGAAGTTTTCAGGTTTAAAATTAAATGGATCCTTTACAGAGACTCAAATCCTGATGCTACTGCAACCATCATATTTGCCAAATTGGGTGATTGTACCATCCTAAAAAATTCTACTATGATTTTTACAATATAGTAATATAAAATGAACCTATGTTTGAGATTATTGTATCATTATTGCTTTCAGCGCGTTTATGGAGGTAGGGTGCCTTCATCATTGTCAGAAGCAGCATTAGAGGACACAGGTGACTGGATTTCTGCTGTGTAATGCCGAGCATTTCACCCTATTCAATAATTGAACCAGGACTAGAACCTGCGACAGCCAGTATGTGGGTCATGTGCTTCACTTCAACACCACAGCAACACCCCAAAGCTGCAGAATTCACACCAAAAAGAAGTTATAAATTGGCCTTTGGGAGTTGGCTCTGGATCATTGATATGTAGCTATGTGTTTTTTGGATTAAACTATGTCAAGATACATTTATATTTGCTCAAATTGAGAACATCAAGCAAAAATAATGCTTTAGCAGTAAGTTTACTGAGAAGATTCCTAGAAAGATCCACCTGCCAGCACACCCAATGCAAGGCAAGTTTGTTTGTATAGCACAATTTAGTACAGAGACAATTCATAGTGGATTTCATGAATTAAATAGCAAAACAGACGGAAAGGGAAAGAATAATAAAAGCAAGTTAAGTTAAAAGCAAGATAAAAGCAAGGAGTAAAGCAAGTCAAACAGTTTGACCATAAACTGATTTCTCAGTGAAACGTTTTACTTTAACACTCAATGACAGCTATAAACAAATGGTAACTTTGACTTAAAAGAACTCTCTTACCAAAACTAAATCAACTTTACCACAACCAGCGTCTACTCTGCCCACCCTCTAAATCTACCCTATTTGGTGGCAGCAGGTGGTCCGGTTTAAGTTATGTTTGGGTGAACCCCAGCAAACGAACTGTATTAACAGGGTAATCACATAAGATAATTCTACATTCCCCCACTCTCAACAGTCAAGTGATAACCAACAAAACATTATGCCACATACCCCAAAACTTCTTCCTGATAACATATTGCAGCTTTTTGGCTTTCTGGCACACGAAATATTAGACAGTCAATATGATTCATGATCACACACACACAAACACATGTATATATACACACATTGACTGATAAATTAAAAGCTTTGATTTAAACTTCCTTCCTTCCCCTTTTTTTTGAAGATACAGACTTTAGGTAACTTACAGTTTCTTTAAAAGTGGTGCATAACATGTTACTAAAAGATATTTAAAGTTGCTGATATCTTTGAACTAGCTCCAAGTTTATGAAGAGATTTTTTATAAAATTATGTTTACTGTCTTTCAGTGATCGACTTAATCCCCATTTCACAAATGCACAGCGACACACGCTCAGTCACACAGAATAAAGTTGTGGAGGCATACACAAAGATGAGTACCTACAGAGCCACACACAGTGGGGCACTCTCTGATCTAAGGCAATGGATTTAATGGATTTTTTACAATTTAAAAATCTAAGGGGGAGAGTTAGAGGACACATAGAAAGAGATGAATGGATCAGAGAGAGAGAGAGAGAGAGAAGGTTATAAATGGCAGAGGTAGAGAGAGAGCGCAGCCAAGCTTGTGTTTGCTGGGGCGTGAAGCATTCAGCTGTACAGCCATCTGAACGCTCAGTTAGCAGTTCAGCTGTTTCTTAATAACATTCATATCTGTTCTCTAAAATACTACTGCACTCCATCCCTGTTTCTGGTGGCTAGACTACCCCCCCCATCACTTCAGCCCACATCAGTATTATTTTTTCACCTTCCCCTCCATAACAATCAGAAACAAAGAAATTCTTATGTGATGTAAATCAAAGGGTATTTCCATTATTGGATGTATGTTGGTTAGTGTGAAACTTAATGTTGGTTATATGTAAATTTAAGAGAATGAATAGAATTGAATCACTACTATAGGACAATTAGTACCTTTTTTAAATATAATAAAGTATAATAGCAAATATATATATATATTAAATATGTATTGGGAATATTGAAATCTCTTTCTCCTACTTATAAATAATCCAGTGGAAAATAAGTTTTTGGCCAGATCTTTTCATAATACATTTAGCTAGTAGTGTTGATTTTAACTATGATTCAGTTATCTCTATAGAAAAAAAAGTATGGACCATATTTTCTTTTTATCATTCTTTCTTTTTTGGGGGTGATGTATAATATCTGTAGCTTTTCTATTCCGAATGCCTAAATATCTTTTGTTTCCAGACAGTCAATAGCCCCTTTCCATTGTAGTGTGGGCTGCTTACTCAGTTGGGATGTGGAGTGGGAGCTACAGCCAACTGTTGACTTAAAGTTGGTCACTCAACTGGTCCTTAACTGTTAATCAGTTATCATCAACCAAAATGTCATTTCAGCATGTTTTTCTGCAAGAAAGTGCACCTTAACACGTCCCTGTATAGTGAACTTGTCAAGAAATTAGCCTACAGTACTTTTAAATCTGTGCTGAAGCGATGAAAGCATCAGTTTCAAGCCAGTGTGGGCTTCCTACTGACCCCTGATAGGGAGTGTGAGCTGCGGCTAACTGCAGCCGTCACTTAAAGATGTTTTAAGCGGAAAATTAAACCTCAATACTTCATCTATGCAGTTGATCAAGATTGTCCTTTTAAATATGTTTTTAGAGTCTCTCTGAAAGACCATCCAGACTGGTTTATTTATGCTAACTGGGCAATAGTAGCAGTGGGAATCCCAAGAAAGAGCCATCAAACCTGGCCAGAGGCTCAGGGATTTTTCCCACAGCCTCTACTTGTCTGCAGTCACTAAAAGTGAATATAAACAGGTTATGAGGAATTTTGTGGCAATTTGTTTTCAATTTTTCCCTTTGAAAACAAGACATGTAGATTCTCTTTAAATTGGCTTTTCATTTAAACCTGATTTAGTAGAGTATAGCCATTTATATACATGTATAAATATCCATCCATCCATTCTCTCCTGCCTGTTCCGTCAGGGTCGTGGTTGAGCCGGTGCCTAGGGGGAGAACACGCAAACTCCATGCAGAAAGACCCCAGGCCGGGACTGAACCCAGAACCTTCTTATTTTCAATTCTATGCTGACTGAGCTGCAAGAGAGATCACGAGTTGGATGCTTTCTGTTGGCTTGTTAGGAACCCTCCATTGCAGAATTCACTGTCTACAGCTGGATAAAAAGATATGCTTACATGGGCATGAACCAGTAATTAATACCATTTGGACTGAAACAGTCTCTGTATGAGCTGTAGATATCTAAGATTTACTTTGTTGTTTAAAAAAAAGGAAATGTGTAACTGTGTAAATTTGTTTCTAGTAGTTATTTTGAATAAATCATATAGTTAAAAGGCAACTCTGGTCGGATGCAGGTGATGAAACGAAAAGCAAATCCCAAAAAATGTATATCTATATCGGTTTGTAAGTATGTAGATACTTGGCCCTGCAGGTATAAGGTGAACCAACTTCTATTATTACCTTCACCTGCTCGACTGAAG
This sequence comes from Jordanella pulchra, assembly GCA_034780135.1. Lineage (NCBI taxonomy): Eukaryota > Metazoa > Chordata > Actinopteri > Cyprinodontiformes > Cyprinodontidae > Jordanella > Jordanella pulchra. Next base: position 1,952 of record JAUZNJ010031646.1, on the reverse strand, counting down.
GTGTAGAGCAGTTTCACTCCGGCTGATCGTTACAGGGCTTCCAGAATAATCAGAAAGCAGGCTGATGAAATATCCAAGATTACTATTACTTAGGTAACACAAATCCTGGGGCTTTAAATCCTGAACTTTAGGTGGAAAAGAGGCTTACGTTTTATTGGACCATGTTTTTACCATACAAAGGTTTAAATCAATTGCCATTAATTATGTTTATCCTGGTTCTTTGGTATCTCAGTCTTTTTTTCTATTCTGCGTTTTCATGCTCTTGTTCTTTTTTTCCTATTGACGTGGGCATAATCCAACATCACCTTGCTCAGACACATGGGGCTCAAACTGTACAAGGACGCATTAGACAACCGAATAACTTTTTTCACAGTAGTTAGACTCTCAGATCAACACAAAAAATCCTTGTAAATTTAATGCAATACTGGGTAGACATAAAACTCAAAGCTAAAGGTTCTACTATTAAAATTCAAACTATGAGACCTGTTTTGCATGTAATGTTAGTTGAGGGCACAGATAGTGCATTCAAAGTTTTTCAATAATTAAAAAAAATTAATAAATCTCACCCATACCTAATGTTGCTTTTGAAAGATGATAATTAATTCTAAAGCTACCTTTTAGAATTATCCTTTTAGGAAATCATGTTAGTCTTGCAGATCAAAGCAGGAAGATATTTTTTAAATATCCAGGTACTAAACTATCGTGTTTTTCAGTAAATAATGATGATATCAAAAGAATTTACATGTAGAAAAACAAATTTCTGCTCAGCAGTTAAAGCATTTTTTTCCCCAGAATCTAAGTCTTTATGTACCAGATTATAAGTTGCACCATCCTCTTTATTCATCATAAAAATAAATAAATAAATGATTTACATCTTAATTTTGGTTGCAAGTACATTCAAGTATATTATCTTTACACTGATAAAAATAATCTGCTTGATTTACTTAAAAAGTATAATGACTTTTTTGCATAATTTATTATGTAGATCCAACAAGATTATTCTTTGTAGAAACTACTTATTTTCTTTTTTTGTTACAATAAAATTTTCACATAAAGTTAACTTAATTTTAGCATTGCTATATTCATTTTTGTGTGTGTTGGATCTACATAACTTTAAAATTTCTAAATGTGTACTCCTGTCTGAATCCAACTTAATTTTTACATTTCAAAATTACAAATATAAGTTGGATCTACTTTGTTTAAAAACATTTGTTAGTATATTTTAAAGTTAGATGTACTCATATTTTCTAATTAGCAACTGAGTATTTCTACTGAAAGTATACATGCAAATAGTTCTTTTTTTTACTACTATTTACTAGTTCAACACTGGTAGTTTTTAAACAGAATGCCAGTAGAATGTGCTCATCAAATATGGAAATCTAGTTATTATATTACATAAAGATGACATTTTGGTCATTTGATAGTGAAAACTGACAAGTATAATAAAGTATATGCACCACACAGGTTGAGACATTTTGTACAATAGAAAATTGTGCTTCATAGTGGTGGTAGAGGAAAGCTCATTAAGTGAAAGTTGAGAGGCTTGATTGTTGTCAGAATTATGGTCTCAAAATTAAATTCAATACATTTCAAGATGTTCACGCTGTGGGCAAGGGTTAACTGTAATATGACAAAACAATAAAATTACAATATATTCACATTGTGCAAAACATTTTCCATGACTCATGTGTTTCTCACTTCTTTACAGTCACATTTGATTCAAATGCTCATTAAGACTCACAAACATAACTTAAACATAACTCTCTTAACATTGCTATAAGACAATGCAGAAGTGCCACTAGAAAGTGAATTCGGAGAAACTGAGAAATTGAACTGTAAAACTTTAACAGAGGGATCTAACTCAAACCCTCTAACGTCAATTCAATTCAATTCAGTTTATTTATATAGCGCCAAATCACAACACATGTCATCTCAAGGCACTTCACAAAGAC
>JAUZNJ010031645.1:28324-39227 GCA_034780135.1 Jordanella pulchra | reverse complement strand
ATGATTACAATTGTATTTCTAATAGTGATGACAACATCTGACATAAACACATTAAAACCAGAGGGCAGCAGATCATGGGAAATATACTATTTGTTTCATTCCGAATACTTTTCCCCATGACTGTACATTCACACTAGTAATTCAAAAACCACAAAACTGAAAAAAAGTTATAATAAATTTAAAAAAATTGCTACATGATAATTTTATTAAAACAAAATGGACATTTTGAATTTCTGTTTAAAAAAAACTAATTCTGAAAAAAAAATATTCATAGACCAATTAATACCTTGAAGAGTGAAACCAACACCCTAACCCAAACACCCTATCTGATTGTCTCAACGAAAATTTTAGTTCAGGAGCTCCATCAGGTTGGTTTACTTGTTTTATTGATTAATATATATGAAAAAGACACTCCTTTATGATTTTATGATAGACACCTGCCCTGATTCTTATCAGACTCAACTAGATAACATCATTTAAAATCTGTACCTCAAAGAGAAATGAGAACTCATAACTACGAAGGAATGGCTTTGGTTTAAGCAAGTGTTGAATAGAATTTAGAGCTAAGATCCAACAAAAAACTGATGCTCACATAGGTTTCTGTTCCCTCTGACTTACAGTTATGCACTACTTTGTGTTGGTCCTTCAATACAATAAATGAAAATAAAAATAAACACTTACTACTACTGAGCCTCCACACAGTAAAGGATGGAACCCATCTCTATGTATTTTATTTTAAAAGCTGTTAAACATTTTTTTTGTGCTGAACAGACTAAAGCCAGTGGAAAGAAACCCCAGAAAGTCGCCCTGAAGGTTTCCCCTCAAGGCATCCTCGTGTTGGACAGATCTACCAATAAACCTCTGGAAAGTGTTTCTATATACAGGTGAGTTCACACAGCAGTGTTTGACTGCAAGTCAGAAGTTCTGTTAGATCTAAGCCAACCCTGCGTGTTTACAGGGTATCCTACTGTACGGTGGACAAGGTGCATGATAAAGTGTTTGCCTACATCGCCCAGAACACCCTCAATGGGACACTGGAGTGCCATGCTTACCTCTGCACCAAGAGAAAAGTGGTACGTTTCTCATTACTTTGATCCTGCTTTATTTTGAAAACTTTCTTATAGGAGGTCAAAGGTTGAATTGGGTTAAAAATTCTGAAATGAAAAATGGAGCTTAAGCAGAAGTTCAAACTGAACTAATTGGACCGCTTACCTCATTCAATGAGAAGTTCATCTGTCTGTGGAGCAACCAATCAGCGTTTCACTGCACGTCTTGTAGTTAATCGGCATCAGCAGTCGAGCATAAACAGGACTTTCATATCCACAACAGTCTGTTACCCACTAAGCTTCGGGTGTTGAATCACATGTCGGATTCCGACTCTGATGACCTTCATCCAACCGTCCTCCATCCACTTCTCCAACCTCTGGCTCCCTCCCTTGCCGCTGCTCTCCCTGTTGGACTATTCCTTAAACTCATAGCACAGCCGGTCCGTCAGAAGATCGCCATGTTGAGCCTGGTTCTGCCAGAGATTTCTTCCCTCTGGGGATTTTTTCTCTCTCCACAGTCGCTCATGCTTGCTCATCACCGAGGTTCATACGAACCTGTGCCTTATTCCAATCAGCATTCATCTTCATTCCCTCTGCGTTCCACCACCAGTTTCAGACCGGGGGTTTAATCCTATTCTATTCAACAGCTCCTGCATACGATGAAAATAAATTTCTGTGTTAATACACCCCTCCGAAGCCTGAGCACCAAAGAGTTAAACTTTGTTTCAATAAACTCTTCTTATTGTCTTCTTTCTCTCGGTGAGTTTGTCAGAATCAAATATTTGATTTGTTTTTGTTCTCTTTTTTTTTAGTCTTTCGTGTTTTTTCCTTTAACTATCCTTAGTGGAAAACTATGGCGGGAATTTTGCTCCAATAAAGTAGTAAGCAAATATTATGTTTTATAAAAGTGAAGTTGAACAAAATGCTCTCCAAAAATAAAAGTAAAAATTTCCTTATTGAAAAAAAAGGTTTTGAGAGTAATTTTGCTATTTTCTCAAATTATATGCTTTCAAATACGTGTTTAATTGTTTTCAATGTTTTTTTTTTACAGGTTTTATATTCAGATTTCTTTTTATTTCTCTTTTTGCTTTGAGTTTAACCAATGACATTATTTTCCACTTGTGTTTTACCAATTACGTTCTCTTTGCTTCTGAGGACATGCTTACCTTCCTTACTGAGGAGCAAAGACACATTTCCATTTATCTACATGAAGGTTAGCAATAAGATCTGTATTTGGCTAGAATCGAAGAGAATGCGATCTGTGAAACGCAACTTCAAAGGAATGTCATTTGTAGAACTCATTCTCAACAAGAGAAATCTGAAAAATGAAATAAAAAAAATCTTAAATGTTGTTTTTGAAAAAATAAAGTTTGAAAATTTGTAAAAAAACAAAAAAAAAACAAAAACAAAATAGAATATTGATAAAACCTAAGAAAACAGCAAAAGTACTCTCTAAACCTTTTTTGATTAAGACATTTTTAAGTTTCATGTCTTGATTGCATTTATTGTAATATTCTTTTTACTTAATGTATTTTTTGCTTGAGAAAATAATGAAACAAAATTCACTCCATAACTTGAACTATCAGGCTCACGAATCAAGAATCTTGATGAAACTACAAGATTTTGCAGAGAAAAAAAACTCAAAGATGATATTAAAACCCTTCTAAGAAAAATAAGGACATAGAAATGGAGTATATGCTCAGGGTCGTCTCTGACACGGGCTGATAATCTGCTTGATTCATAGTGGGGGTGTTTGAATTTAATTTAGAAATACTTTATCCCAAAGGTAAATTAAATGTTGTAGTAACTCATGTTTTGTTTTCTCTTAACCAGTAGTTGTAGGTGTTAATAGCCGTAGGCAGGAAGGATCTTACACTGGATCTGGAAAAGCCTCTGACTGAAGACATTCTGTTGTTGTTTAAAAATCTTCTGAAGAGGATGCTAACTGTTGGCCATAATATGTTTCATTTTATGAATAATTCTCCTTTGTGAAATGATCTCCAGAGGTTCAGAGGAGTTCCTAGAACAGAGCTGGCCTTCTTTGTTAGCTTGTTAAGCTTTTTTTTAAGTCATTTGCTCTGATGCTGTTACTGCAGCAGATGATGAAGACATCACACTCTATACAATAGACAATAGAACATATGCAGCATCTTTTTGCAAACACCGAAGGACCTAAGCTTCCTAAGGAAGTACAATCTGCTCTGTCCCTTCTTGTAGACGGCTTCACAGTTGCGTCTCCAGTCTTTTTTGTTGTCCAGGTGAACACCAAGATATTTATACTCCTCCACACCTCCACATCTGGTTATCCGGATACTTTTCAAGTTATTTTGAAAACAGACAAACAAACAAATGAGTTTCTTGGCGGAGGTCTGCGCTCTCCGAATATAATTCCAGCTAATGGTTACTCTCCAGTTAAATGCAACATAAAAATGTAATACTGTTTTTGATGGCGATAAAGATGGATTTTGAAGACAAATAACTTCTCATGTGAAGGTGGCCAACAGCTGACTGGGTGATCAGGCTGGCCTAGTGTGAATGCACAGAACACGGTGTACTTTGAAACAGAGGCTGGACATCAGAGCCTTTGGCTAAGCAGGGCTTAGAGCTCAACTCCAGGGAGTTACTTTCTCATTGCTTTTTTTTCCTCCTGTTAACACAATGGATTATTTATAGCTGTTCCTTCCATTCATGCCAGGACTTTGGATGCTGCATCGAAACTTTGAGTTGAAAACCAAAGCCCCACATTTCAGGTAGTTCAAGAGTCACCATGGAAAGTGAATGCAGACTGATGGACAGACACAAGCTTTAATGCAAAGTTTTGCAATTTTCTTGTTTGGTTATTTTTTTCTAAAAAGATTATTAAAAAATACCATAACAAATAAATAAACTAGGGAACTGTGATTATTACAATTATCATTACCTGATTTTACCACATTGTTTAAATGTTCAAACCTGTTGTCAACTTGTTTTTTTAACCACTATTAAATCTTGAAAATCAGAATTTATCAATGTAATAAGCAACTAATAATGATTAACTAAAATTACAATAAATGCTACTTTATTACTAAACTTAAAACTCAAAAGGGATTTTTAAGTTTCAGAGACTGCAGATCACTTATTAAATAAGCACATCGTCTGTCTCTTTATCGGTGTTGAAACTTTATTGAACCATAATCATTTGACTTAAAGAAAAAAACGGAATGAATGTGATGTCTCTTCTTAAAAACCTCTGTGGATTTCCAGTCTTCGGATGGTAGGCTGCACTAATCCAAAGACATTTGGGGTTAGAAACCTGCTGGCGGCCCGTCCAGACAGATTTCAAAGTCTCCAAATTTTCCAGCACGCTTGCAACTTAATCCACTGTTTAATTAATGTTCAAACACAAGGTGCTTTCATACCAGAAGCTACAGAGGAGCATCATGCGGAGCTCTAACAGGTCTGTTTTCACCTGTGCCTTGATGTCTGAGCTGGTGTGCATTCTGGGAGGTGTAGCTACAATCTGTTTCTTCTGGTTAGGTCCATTAAAACATTTCTTCACCAATCTTAAGTGATTAGAAACAAATGTTCCAATCACTTTCACATTACAATCATTTGTAGAGTAACTGCAAGTAATGTGAAGATAAATACATTAAACCTGGCAGATTTTTTTCTTTTGACTGAAGGTCATTGAAGATTTGGGATTTGGTCCAGCTAGTGCTACGTTGAATCTAATAGTGTTTGAAAGGAAGCTAAAGATTGGTGCTGGCAGAGACTTCTTCCATTGTTAAATCCCTGAAGAGCAGCTCGATTAGGAAACTGTCAAAATTAAAGTGGAAGCTTGCAAAGAAACTGCTCAGCAATTATACAAAGGGGTTCATCTCTGTAATTTTCTGCTTCCTTCTCCTGTTTCCTGCAGGCACAGGCAGTGGCCCTTACAGTCGCCCAGGCATTCACAGTAGCCTTTGAGCTCTGGCAGGCGGCGAAAGAAGGTGGGCTTGACCTATTTCTTCTGCTCTGGTTCTGCTTAAAGCACCATGAGGCTGATGATGGCTGCAGATGTGGATGCAGCTTATGATTGGTGTCATGTTTTATTTCTTTTTCTTTGTGTAGAGAAAGGGGAGAGAGTGAAGTCTGGCTCTGCAGGAGATGCTAGCAGCAGTTCCCACTCTGAGAGGTCCAACAGTTTAGGGAGCCTGAAGGGAACTGGTAAGATAGAACCAACTCATTTCTTACTTTCTTTGCATGTGATACTGAATTATAATGAATCTGTCCTTTAGTTCCACCAGTTTTCTTTTAGAAATGCTCAAGAAATGTCATACATAAAAAAGGGTCATATATGCCACACTTCAGTTACACTGCTATTGATTTTTATACAGGCAATATATCAAATATTTTGCGCAAAGCCTCTAAAATAGCTACTCTATGCAGACGTTCAGTCTGGACTGATGAAGTTTCATTCACCTCAGCATGCTCTTTGCGTGGAGTGGATGTAACATTTTAGCTTATGATTATTTAACTTCTCGGAGCACTTTTCTGGCTGCATACAAAGCATTGAACTTTTGGCCCAACATGGGTTTTATGGATCAGTAGGTATTAGAAAAGTAACACTACAAAAAGTAGCTTACTCTGTCCTGATGCAGTAACACATTTATGGACAAACAGAAGGGGAGGTTAATAATGGCAGTTTGTTTCCTCTCAATCAGATACAGCCACAGAAATCCTTCTGGACCTGGAGGATGGTGTGAAGGTGGTTGTGGAGAGTAATGTGAATACACACCAGGATCAGCTGGAGAACCACAGGTGCTGGGAGACCAACAACAACCCTGCCTTGGTATGGTCTTCTTTGACTGCCTTGTTTCTGTTTTTCATCTTGATTTCAGTTTGATTCTTGAATTATTTGCTACTTTTAAGCCAATTTTTCAGGGAAATTGCTGCATAAAGTTAATTACAGAAACCATAGAGGAAAGCAAGCAATACTTAATCCTTCATCACTGATCATTTTTTTCTTTCAGGAAGTTGAAGACGTTTTGGACGAAGCCTTTTCCAGGTGATATATTAGTTTTGAAGCTCCTTATTTATCCAAAATCAAACCATGCTGATTCCTGCTGCTACTTTGTATCATTTTATTTTTTTTCCTATTAGCAAATCTAGCCTTTCAAATCCGTTTTGCTTGCACTTATCCCCCCTGCTTGGCTTCAGGCTGCCACCTGCTGATGATTTCTGTGAACTGCAGCATGTAAACTTCACAAGTCTCTGATTTCTCCTCAAAATGTGAATGATTAAAGGCAGTTTTGTTACAAGAGGCTTAGCAATTAGGAAAACAAAGAAGTTATTAGTGTGCTGTGCTCAATCTTCTGTGTCTTTGTGTCTCCAGCTCTGCTCTGGATAGCTTTGGTTCATTTGCAGGTAAAGTAGAGCATTGCAGTAAACCATAAGCTAGTGTGGTAGTTTAAATCACTAACCTAACATGATTCTGTTTTATTCAATGGCTACCAAATCCAATAACACTGTCTATGAGTCAGTAAAGTGTGCCAGTAGTTAGATGTAGCTCCTTTATGTTTTATTAAGTCTCTGGTGGAGAAATTGTGCATATTTGATCAAAATAGCTTCTTGGTCTTTATCACATTGTGTGCTGTTACAACCACAAGGTCTGATGCATCTTTATGAAATAGTTCTTACCTGTTAAAATCTTTTAACGAATATAAGTCTTTTAAATCTGATGTGAATTTTACTATGATACCCCATAAATAAAATCCATCTCCATCAGTTGCCATAAGAAGTCGCCTACCTTGGATGTGACTTAATCTCAGTATAGATCCAGTTGAGGTTCGGAGGTCCTGGGTAGCTGGAGATTTTTAGTGAATAAAAACCATCAAAGGAGCCAAAGAACACGAGAAAGAGATCAGTTACGTTACCGAGATTTTCTCAGTGAGTTTGGTTATTTTCAGCTTCATCACTGTAAGTTTTCCTTAGTTAAACATGAACCCAATTTCAGAATTTACGATAAAGGCAGATTGAAACCGTTTCTACAAACACAAAACTACAAGAGGTTGAATCAGTGAGTAAAACCTCCAATTAAATGTGATCACCAGAAAAACTTGCTGTCAGCTGTTCACCAGGACGCTTAAGCAACCAGTATAACAACTTACATAGAAAGGTAATTAAAACATAAGCATTATAAATTAAAAAGGTTTTGAAAATTAAAACATGAAATTTCCATTTTGTAGATGGTACCAACATTTGCCAGTTGGAAAACATCTTGTTAAATCTTTACTAAAACCTCTGTTAATTTGTTTACATATATGTTTAGGCCCCTTCAAGGCCCTTTTTAGAAGGTTTATATAAAGTATAGGATAAGCATAAAATCTCCCAGAAAGGGGATCTTCCTTTTCTTCTCCGTTCTGCAGCTGCTGTGATACTTATACTACTAATTTACCAAGTGCAACTTCAGTTTTCTTTCCAAGATTATTTAAATGTAGGTAATTGCTGGAAGCCTGTGGTGTCTCTAGAGGAGCCACACAGATTCACAGTTCAGTTGAAAGAATCCGAAGCTTAAAAACCTGCTAAACATAAAACGTGTACAGTGGGGAGAACAAGTTGATTTTTCAGGTTTTCCCGCTTGCAAAGCTTGAAGAAGACTAATTTTTATCATGTTGGTTTTTTTTGGTGAGAATGTAGCTTTAAACTCAAATTTCTGCTTGGTTGGTTAAGATTTTACTAAATTGAAAAAATACATATTTGTTTCCTGAGGCCTAAGACCAGAGAGGTGATTTATTTTTTTATTTCCTGGGATCTGACTGGTTTTTCTGAGAAACTTTAGACCTGATTATTTATTCCTGAGACCTAAGTGTCCTAAAATGGACATTTTACCTGCATGAGAATACAGCTCAAAATAATGCATTAAAGCTGTAGAGTTGGTTATAAACTTAAGCTTGATACACTATAAGCTTGATAAACAGTCAATCTTTTAAGGTTCATTTACACCAGGTCTTAAAAAAAACTAAATTAAATTAAATTAAAACATAATCTCTTTAAAAAGAACAAAAAAAAAAAAGCCTTGCTTGAGTTTGATCATCCAGGGGTTTAAAAGTGAGGGAGTCATTTAGTAAAACGCTGAAGCATTTGCATGTTTGAACCACCTCTATGATCCTGATGGACCTATTAGGGAAGGCTTAAAAGGTCAACTTTATTTATAACATCAGTTTAGTTTACTTGTAGATAACTTATATCGTCAAGTAACAAGCTAAGACATAAAAGATTCATGTTAATTTCCTCCAAATTGAAAATAATGAGGAGTTACATTAATGGGAAATATAGATAAAGCTGCCATCAGCTCATGAGTTCAGCATATAGAGGTGAGTGAATCCTTATCTGCACCAACAGAGCCTCTGCATGGCCTACCATGAGATTAGGTAGCATGATTAGGTCAGTGCTGTGACGTCCATGTAAACGTAGCTGTTGTTATAAACTGAGAGCTACTACATCATTGTTGGTAATATGTAGACTAACATGCAAAGAACCATCTAACATGGATGCAACAGTAGTTTGACTTTTGCTGTGGTTCTCCTGAGGCCTCCAGTTAAAGTCAGTTCAGTCCAGTTTATTTCTTTTATCCAGACTGGATATGTGTAGACGAGGGAGGTGATCTGTTTCCTCAGTGTTTGACAGATCAAGGCTGATCTACTGACTCTGATCTCTGGATGGTTGATTTATGCATCTCTCTGTGGTATTTTAGTCCCACGTTTTAGTTTTAAAGACATTTCCTCTCATTTTAATCTCTTTTTTTCATCCCTCTCCTGTCTCTGTTGTGTCAGACTGGCAGCATCACGTACTAACCCCCAGGTCTTGGACATTGGGTTGATGCCTGAAGATTGGCTCAATGAACCTGATGACAGCACTAATGGAATCACTCACAGCTGTTTCAGCTCATTCAAGGAAAATACTTTTGGTTTCTGATATCTAACCGTTGCACAGCAGAGAGAGACGATAACACAAAGAAATCGAAGAGCAGAGACTCTTCCCTCTTAACCTAATGTAAGATTCAAATGTTTCTAATCAGGCAACAACAGGAGAACAAGTCTGTGAAAGAAGTGCAACCTTTTCACCTTGCTTTTGCACTTTTTACACGTGGAATTCTGTTTTTCTTTTTGGTCAAAGCTCAGGCTGCAGTATTTCTGGCTGTAGAAGCAACATGTTTGTATTTGGTTTGATTGTATGGTTACAGATTTTCTCTATGTATAAAGTAAATATTAATTTAACTTCAGGATCAGACAACCTTAAGGATTGCAGGTTTCAGTGCCTTTAATGTGTAGTTCTGATCCTCTTTTGCTAACTGAACTTTTTCTGTGTATAATTTGAACATTTCTTCTATTTATTCATGTGGGCTTTAAGCATATTTTAATAGACCAATATTTCTGTATTGAAACTTTCTGAAGTGACTGTCTCAATATGTTTCTTTTTTTAATCCAACAGCCTTGGAACAGGAATAAAATAAATTGATTAATACAGAAGTTGTTTTATTCATTTTCTTTGACTATTTACATCTTAGCTGTCAAACTCCTTTCTTTAATGTCTGCTACTTTTGGATGTGTCTATGCTTCAGAACCAAAGTACCCTTGACTGCGAGTTGAGGCTCGATCCAAATACTTCAAATTGTAGCGTCTATCACCTGTCCCTTCACCCTTGCCAGGATTAACAATAAGAACTAGGGATATTCTGATCAGATATTAATATCGGATATCGGTCCGATATTAGCCATAAAACTGATACCAGATTTTATCGGCCGGCATCTAAAATCTATGACATTTTCATGCTCATAGAAACTCATTGATTAATTTTACATGGGTCAGTTATTTTCATGTTCCCTGTTTTAGTAATTATACTTGTCCAAGCGTTTTCTAACATTCTACAGTATGAAATTATAATAAAAGCTGGTATGATCCATGCTAATATTGTATCAGGTCAATATAAGTATCGGACAGTTCTCAAAGCTGCAACATCTGTATTCTATTGGAAATCAAAAAGTTGCATCGGGACACCCCTAGTTCCAGGGTAGGAAAGGCCCTAGATGGCTGTGGTGAATCTGGACAGCCCTCAGCCTTACAGAGGGCATTATGTGATTGACAACCACAGGAATGATGCTTTTCAAATCAGAACTCCATCCTTCTGGAAAAGAACTACAAAACACAAGTTACACCAAAGTAGTCAATGACTAAAGCTCTACTGTATAAAACCCCAAAACATATAAAGTTGTGTACATTAGCATGTTTTGCACAGAGTTTATTGAAGAAATGTGTTTTTGTTCAATTATGCAAGGAAGACTGTAGCTATATGTCCTGCCATGCAAACGATTGAGGAAATCCATATTACTTCCAGATAGGAACGTCTTGAACTCTCTATGCTAAGTGAGGTTTGATAAGAAGCATCCAGCTTTCTTTTCCTGCCTCCTTACTGCCACCAGTATTCAGATTACACCTACCACACAGTCCTTACCAGTTTAATGAATCAGGATGGATACTGGGTTTCCATGTTTATTAGTGTCCATCTTTCCAGGTTCTCTGGCTTCCTCTCACTGTCCACCCTAACCTTCAGGTCAGTGTTTGGTTAACTGGTAATGCTAAAAGCCCTTCTATGTGTGTATAACTGAGAACCTGTCCAAAGTTTTTCTTTCAATAACAACTAGATAATAAAAAATAAAAAGAATAGATAATAATAAAAAAACGAATTAGAGTAAAATATCCATTCTCTTTTTACTAAAACCATTGGCCATTAAATTAGGTTTGAATCATGAAAAAAATATATTTTTAACGCACGTTCAATCCTTTTAGTTGACCAGTTGACAGTGCAACACATTGCATAACCAGCAGAGGGCAGCCCTG
>JAUZNJ010031645.1:0-28224 GCA_034780135.1 Jordanella pulchra | reverse complement strand
TTTTAACGCACGTTCAATCCTTTTAGTTGACCAGTTGACAGTGCAACACATTGCATAACCAGCAGAGGGCAGCCCTGTGCTACAATAAAAGGAATATTGCACAAGACTGGACTGTTAATTTATATATACCGACTCTTTAGCTCTTCACATACTTCCACTCATCTCCCCTGTGTTAAGGTCATCCTCCTACTGCTCTGACCTCCTCTCCTTAAAATGACCTGTATACATCTTTAAACACATCTTTATTAGCTGTCAGAGACCATGCTGTGATGTACAGAGGATTTGTTGTGGCAGGCAGATCTATAAACCAGCAGAAAGCAGACACACTGGGCACTTGATCCTGGCTCTAGTGGGCTCCCCACAGCACATTTCAACACTTCCTTGACTCGTTCTGTATTCGGCCTCTGACTGAAGGCAGCACTCTTAAGAGCTGAAAGTCACGCGGCTTCCCTTCTAACAGGCTTTGGCTCACTGAACCAGGGGCTTTTTTTTAACTGTTCCTCCCGACAAGCTTACTTAACCATTTGCATTATTTAACAGTCTTTCCTCAAAGGGAGCTCCCACTCTCTGTAAGTTTGATGAAAGTCTGCACAGGCAGAAAACGCCAGGAAAATGTCTCTCCATCCACTTAGAGTGATACTGTAGGTGGTGAGGACTATAAACGTTAGCCTAACGAGGAAGGGAGTTTAAGTACCGGCAAATAAATGTGAGCAGCAGAATATGAGGTGTGCAGTGACTCAAAAAATACGGTTTACAAAGTCTGCAAAATAGCATCCATATAAATTGAGCCTCCTTTTTTCCCTCACTTACTAAATAAAATCCTGACCAACCAAATACTTTTTAAAATTCCATAAACATGAGAGTCTGCATTGTGTCATTTAATCCACTTCATATTTGTTTGAAACCATTAGTCAACAAACAGCATCCTGATGACCCATGAAAACAGCAGACCGTTCAGGAAGTTTTCTTAGACTTAGGAAAAGGTTAGAGCATAAAGAAATTCAATCCATCATTTGAAATAAGGGAAAATCTGGCATGGCAGCAGCACTAACAAGATGTGGACGTTTACCCAAACTAACAGGCCAGGCAAGGGGAGGGTTGAGGATTGAGTCATATGAGAGAACAATAAAACCTTTTTGCACATAGCTTATAGTTAGTGGGTTATTCTAAGTTATCTCTATAGTTATGCTGCTTTAGGCTTAGGCTGCTGGAGGACACAGGGACCACTTTTTGTCGTTCTGCTCCATTCTATCTCTATTCTCCCATTCTATAGTATTTTTTAGTCCAACCCTTAACTGTATTAGCTCTCTTTTATCCTCTGATACAGGAACTGGCTCGGAGCTCATCTGCTTGTCTGTTTCTTTCGTAGACGGAGCCATCCGTGGAGCTAGTTAACAGCCAACTTTTGTATATCTGCTTCCTTTTTTATGCCTGCTTCTATCTCTTTGAACCCCAAGGTAGACATTTTGAAGACATTGAGATTTTGCTGTTTTGAATGAGTACGAATGAGTATTTTTCTAAATTCATATTTCCTTTATATTTATTTTTGAGAAAGAAAAGCTCATGCAAAAACATGCCTGTCTGTACTTCAGACACATTTTCCATGGGATTGAAGTTCTCTGAGATTTACTGAAAGGTTTTTGTAAAACAGAAAAGAACGCCGATAACCCGATCCAAGCAGGCTCGTGTCATAATCTGTGTTTTTCTGTGTATTTTCTAAGTTCTCTGTGCCGTTTCTGTCTCCCCTTGATTAGTTCTCAGCTGTGTCTCGTTTCTGTGATTACCCTCTGTGTTTTTAATGCCCCTTGTGTTTCTGCATCCTTGTCGGGTCCTAGTCTAGTTGTCCTGCTCTCTTGTCTTCAGTCTTCTGTCTGGAGTCTTATTCTTCAGTTTGTTTAATAAACCACATTGTTCACCCTGTTGCTACCGGCCTGAGCCCTAGTTTCTGCTCAGCCGTGCCGCCAGAGTTGTGGATCTTTTTTCTTTTGTGGTATTTTTTTTATAATAAACCTTCATCATCACCTCACCTGGGTCTCCTGCCGTTCTACCTCACCCCCTGACAGGAAGGGAGGCAGTAAGGGAGTGGGCATCAAGTATTCTGTAACATAAAAGGAATCTTATTATCAGTTTGATGTCACTTTTATGTCAGCCTGTTGAAATGTAAGGCTCCAGGCAGCAGCAAAGTTAATCACCCAAAAGAAAAAAAAGAAAGCAGCACCCATGTAAGGCGAGTGTATCCCAGGGTCCTGAGTGTCCTAATTCTGTACTCTGTTTACACACACAGCAGCTTTTCTCATTCATGTCAGCAAGAAACCAAGTCTTAATAAACACAGCTGTAGAGGATGTCAACTTTTAGACAAAAGAATTTTGTAAGGACTTGTTTTAATATTTTTTATGATACAATCCTCTTCGGTAAAGGAAAATACAGAACATGCCCAACTCTAGCTGTAAATGTCTGCTGCAGGCTGGAAAGGATGAGAATTTTATTTAATAAAAGAGCAAATCCATCAGAGTGTCACATAAGTCATGCACATTGGATTTTACAATCAAAATGTAGTCTCTTTGTGGTCTCAGGACTTTCTTTTCAACATAATTACAATCTGCAAGGATAAAAAAAACAATATTGTCTGGGTTGGAGCTCACTGGTAGAGTTAAAGAAATCCATAGTGTTGGTGAACAAGTCAGTATTATATTCTGTTATTAGGAATGCTAGAAAAAAGTAAGTTTCTTTAGCCTTCAAGTCATTGTAAAGCTTAGAACAGCCCAGCAGAGGAACTGCAATATTAAAAAACAAAACGCTTGATGCCCTTTTTGCTCATACACCTAATTCGTTTTGTAAGTGACCTGCCAGCATTGATCTTATTGCAGCTCTACCCGTGCATTGTTCATCCCTTCTTTACTAGGCAGAGAGTGCGTCTTCATGTTATTGCCATTATCTTCTGACATCTGCATCACATCCGACAGACACTGGCTTTGCCATCCAAGTAGAGAGCAACAACAAAAGTATAAGCATCATTAGGCTCCATCAGACTTCTCTGGCATCTTCAGTCATCATCTGTCGTTATGTTTACTTCAGCCATTAGAAAGCCTACGTCAGCCCTTCATTTGACACTGCATCATTAGCTTTTGTGCAGTTTGGGGCCTGGATTTTTCAACACCTGCTGTCGTCGGCTCTCCAGAGCTCCAGTCTAATTTATGTGTTTGGTTCCAGAGGATGCTTTGGAATTGCTCAGAGTTGGTCTGTCGGTGTGTAATTATGTGTGTGTCTGTTTATCTGAGACGGGGTCTGATGTTAGGGACTGTTGTATTGATGCACGGTGCCTGCAGATGCAGCCTCATAAACCAACCTTGAGTTTCCACGGCTGGCCCACATTCATTGCAATCTAACCTTGTCACACCCCATATGCTGGAGGCCAACTTCGACCACCCTCGGCCTTCATTAGCATTCAGGCAGACAACAGCTGTTACTGCCAAACTCTTGAGGCGATCTGATATATTGGGTCACAGCTAATCTTTCAGAGAATCCGGCTTTTAAATTGATGCACATAATACATTTTGAGTGAATAAAAAACAATATTTTATGATATTTGGAAAATATTTATTTCAGAAATATCAGTTTCTTTAATCAAGCATAATTACCTTTACCTCAGATACGTGAATCTTTGATTTTATATCATTAAAACCTGTCATTATTTATAGCGTTTTGTAATTAAATGCAGCTGTAACCTATGTTATTTATTGAAATAACTTGATATTGTCTCGACTTTCATGTTTTCCTGTGAACACATGTCCAGCTGTGTGTTAGGAGAACAAATGAAAGAGTGACTCGAGCTCAAATGATGGTCAAACAGTAAACTCTGCACACATATTAAATAAATTCAGATCAACTTTAATTCTAACTACAATTTGGTGACAAAAACCTTTAATATTCAACTTCCAGTCAAACATATTTCAATGAAAAAAGCTTTACTAAACAAGTAAAACTTAAAGGAACCAGAGACAGGATAAGTAATTGAGACTAACAAGTAAAATGACT
The DNA here is from genome assembly GCA_034780135.1 of Jordanella pulchra. Lineage (NCBI taxonomy): Eukaryota > Metazoa > Chordata > Actinopteri > Cyprinodontiformes > Cyprinodontidae > Jordanella > Jordanella pulchra. The sequence goes on along the minus strand of JAUZNJ010031645.1, from coordinate 24,188 downwards.
GGCGCTGCAGCTAACTGCAGCCAACAGTCAAGCTGCAAAGGCTGCATTCACAGCACAGCACTGGTGATTCTGTAAGGCTGTTTACTACACAACGGTTTACTGCAAGACCATCACACATAGTTTATGACAGCAAAAAGCACAGTTTCAAGCAAGACTTTCTGTATTAAAGCTGTTGGGGCAGTTAGTGTCACATTTGTAGGACTGCACGGGAATTTCGGCCCCTGAATTACAGCATATTAGGTAGCATACAGCCTATTCAAGGCAATGGAGAGATACCTGGCTGGGCTCTTTGGTTTTGCTTTTTAGACTTCATCAACCGTTAGCATTAAAAACTGAACATGCATGTATATTCTTTCATAATTCATAGAAACTAAATGAAAATAATCGAAAATTATAATCCATTAAAACTGGAATAATATCACAATTTTTCATGGATTCTATGTTTGCAAATTAAAGTTTACCTTGAAAAGTTTGGAATGAGTTTAGATTAGCTTATAAGCTAATTTAGAGTAATGTGTAATAAATCCATAAAAAAATTACTCCAAATACAAAAATGAGACTGGCAATACAAAAGTTAGAAAAGCAAATATGATGAGACTAATATACAAACATACACGAGAAAAAAATATGAAAAGTAAAAAAGCTGCAAAACCAAAATGCTGCAATCACAGAAAATAAATAAGCAAAGTGCAAATACAAAAAAGTGCTACAAACACAAAAGTTGTGCAAACACAAAAAAACAAAAAATAAAAATTCTGCATATAGAAAGCACAACTCCAAGTTAAAGGAGCATTGTGGGAGTTAAAAAGGATGCTTTTCTTTCCCACACATTTCCTCACAATGGCCCAACACAATAAAATTAGCTTTCCTTAACACAGATGCATTTATAAGCTCCATTAGTCAGTTCATGAGAGTGACTCAGATGTCTGGGCGTGCACTTGGGTGTGACGCCTTATGGCTTCTTGTCACCTGGCTACTGTGTTGATGAGTCTCCACTGCTGCATTATCGGGAGAATGTCTGTTTTTAAAGATGTATCAAAGGACCAGCCACAAGTGCATCTCAAACCCCAATCACAGACTGCACACAAGAGTATGAAACTAAAACGTGTGTCTAATGTGGCAAAAAGTGCAAAATTAGAGTCCGATTCATTCAGAATAAGACACGAGTAACTTTTGGAGCAGTTTTAAACGGGGGAAGGAGCTCAAATCTGCCATGGAGGTGAAATGGACCCACTGCTGGCACCTTGAACGTTGTGCAGGTTAAGAGAGAGGAGGACGTAAATTCCAATGAAGACAATTTAGCCACAGTTACTTATGCAAATACTTCTGAAGGATACTGATGCTTCTTAGATGTTGAGACTATCTCTGGTCCACTTCTCTTGCAGGCTTCCATGTTTGCAGACTTTTGTTTAAATAAAATACTGAAAGCTATGCTGTTTTGGTAACCCTGATAATTCTCATACAATTGGCTCAGTAAGTAGACACGGCCTACACACTGCACTGTTGTTGATGGAAAGGACCAGTTGTTTATTAGGGATCTTACTTTCATCCCAGGTGACAAGTGAGAATTTGTTACTTATTGCTCTTTTAAAGGAAGTGCTTCAGATTTCTAATGGGTCAACTTATATGAGACCACACCAATAGTAAAGACATAGACGCAAAGCTTGAATAGATTGTTTAAAAAAGATTGAAAGGAAAGCTTATGTTTTCTTCCTGTCCTCCAAAAGGCAATCTCTTTTATGCTTTTGCTATTCCATTTTCAATGATATGGTTTTTTTCAAACAGAAGTAGAAACATTTCTATTCCGAGCAAATGATCGATGACCACTTATAATCTCTTGACCAAAACAATTTGCATGTAGTCGTAAACCAAAGAAAGACAAACATCAATGGTGCATTGAAAATATTTAATTTCTTTTGTGTCAATACATAATTAGACATTTATACTTTCATAGAAATAGTATATATATTCATATGTCTACCTTGGGGTGTGAACGATAGCAGAGTCATGCTAGCCCTCATGAACAGGTTTTATCCCATTAACATCAAAATGTCAACACAGATATTGTGGTTTTTACATAAAACACAGACTCTGTTATTCTGCTATAAATCCATGCTTCTTGGTTATTTGCTTAAAATTAAAGTACAAATATATGCTGTACGTAAAAGGCCTCATTCTTTACTGGTCTATGTAGGGCCTTAATGGGAATATCCAAGGTTCTTGATATTTATTCAGTCATGAATAGTGTAGCCATACCTGCAGAGGTGGGGTGGGGGGGAATTAAGCCATCTTGTAGGCCCCAGCTTGTAAAAAAAAAAAGATATGTTTTACTAAAGAGATCTGTGAGTTACTAAGTTTTAAGGTGTATTTTTGGGACTTGCCGCGCTACAGGGGAAATAAGATTAGTTAAACTGTATTGTAGCCATACTGAGGGTTTCATATATTCATACAAACATTTTAGAAAAGATTCAATAGAGCATAAGTCTCTGCAGCCGTGTGTTTATGGACACAAAGCAGAGCAATGATTTACAATATAGTCGAATACAATTAGCACAGCAGAGAGACCGATCTGATCCTTTATCCCTCAAATCATTCCTGTAACTGATTTTTTTCCTATTTGCTCTAATGATGACACCTTGGCATTACACAAGGCATTTTAACATTCTAACTTCCTACAGTGACTTTCCCACTGGGAGCAATGATCTTTGATGCTTTGCATCTATTACAATGGAAATTGACTGAATAGTCCTTTCTTTTTGGGGTTTAGATCCATCTCTCTTTTTCTCTCTTTTTTGTGTCTTCAGGTGTTGAGCTGCACGTCTGACTGCCTGCTCACCTTGAGCAGCTGTTCAGACACCTCCTGTAGCTTAAGATAGACAGTGACTGAGCTGTCTGGGTCAGACCTGCCTTCTGCCACCTCCTCAAATGGGTCCCTTTGGACGACGGCCAGCAAAGGGAATGGAGTTGGTGGATGCGGGAGTGTTTTAGGCGTGTGTGTGTTTGTGTGCTTGCATTTGACCGATACAGGAAGAGTATCGCTGTAGGCTCAATAGTATTACAGTCACTAGGCACATTTGTGCTTTTATCACCCTTTACGTCAGATTGATTGCGGCACCTAGAAAGGTCACCCAGTGTGGGTGTTCAGACCGTGTTTCCTGAGATAGATCAAGAAACAGAATGGAAAGTTATTGTCAGCACATTAATAAGTTCTTTAACTGACTGCAATCACTTGACGTCCAAGGACAAGTTTCTTATAGCACTTTATAGATTGGCCAATTTAGACTTAGTGGTGTAATATTCTAAGATCAAATTGAACCCCAAAAAAGGCCATACGATCATCCCAACTACCTCTAAACCAAACGTAGACTTCTTAAGATGTTTTTTTTTTTTTTTATGTGAAGGTCACTTTTACACCACATCTTCCCTTTTCTTTACCAAGAAGAAATCAATTTGTCAAGCTGCTCATCCAATTACCCTTGGTGATCCAAAAGACCCTTGGGATTCACCTTCTAAAACTCTGTTCATCTTAGCCAAACAACAGGGGGTGTTTATACTGACAGTAACAAGTATTACAAATATCTGAATATAAATAAGTTCCCTCATTCTCGTATACAGAGCTGTTTACCACCATAACTTCCTGCCAGTTTAGGTTAAAGTGCAAGACAGTTAGAAATTAGCTTAGTAAAAGCTCATTTTGATGATTGTTCAAATTTACTAAAAATACACATCCGTTATATCAAATTTGCGCTTTAATTTAATTCCACTTTTTTCAACCTTCTTTGTCTAGGACATTTCTTTTATACAAAAAAACTAAATTTAGTGGAACAATACATCTTTATCAAGGTGAAGGTTTGAGGTTTTTTGGAGGCCATTTCAGTAGATGCTTCATATATATTCAAAACAAGGATTTGGAATTACTACCTGATACTATGACCCCAAGCATTATCAGATGAATGAAGTTTGGTTAGAATGAGGAGGAACAACCCAGGAGCCACCTGGGCCCCAGATGCTGGATGCAAGTGTTCACCAGCCACAGTGAAGCAAGTTACACATCAATTGGTGCAAAGTTGGTGACGACCAGAAAAAAGAAGCCCTATAATCAAAGCCAGAATTTCTAGCTAGCATTTCTAGCTAGCGTTTCTAGCCAGCATTTCTAGCTTCCCATATGACCAAGCTTAATACCTTCTTGATATCAAATATTACAGTTGCACAATTCGGGGAAGTGTGTTCTGGACATCTGAATCATAGCAGGTTTAGTTTGGTATGAATAGTTTAAACTATGGCTGAAACAATCAGATTAATTGTGATAAATTAATTATTTTAAAAAAAATCGTAAGCTAATTCGGTAATCTAATCGCACCATTGACAATAGCATTTGCATACATACCATTTGCTAAAAGAATAACCTACTTACAACACAGAACTTCAAAGATATAGAATATCATAAAATATCTTTTTCCAATAAGGATTAAATTGTTTCATTATTTATATATATTTTTTTATAATTAAATATAAGAACCTACATTTTTTTACATGTTTTCTCATTTGCAATTGATTCAAAATGTTCAATAATGTTTTTTTCCAGAATGTTAGTTTATGTTTATTGATTCTTATGGTAGTTTATGTAGAAATGTTGATTTACTGAAAATATCTTTGTAGATTAATTGATTAATCAATAAATTGGTAGATAGATTAATGAATAACTAAAATAATCGATGCATCCTCAGTTCAGACGTATTAACATCAGTTACACTTGAATATGACTCCAAGAAGGCCAGAGGAAATAACTTAATAGATGAGAGTCCTGATTGGTCATATAGTGAGTAAACAGAGCCTAGAAAAAAGTATTCACACCCCTTGACCTTCTCTTTTTACCTCTCCATTATTATTTTTTTACATTATTGGGTTTCTAACCTCATACTGAAATCATTTCTTGGGATTTTACAGCATTTTGTTCATCAAGCTCTACACAAAGTGGTCATTTGTAAAGTGGAAAGTAAAGGATAGGGGATTTTCCATACAGCTTTTTTTATGTATTCAACCCCTCTCACTTTAATGTATCGAAATAAAATCCAGCATGTAAATGTAGCCTAATTAGCTCATTTTGTTATTCCCATTATCTTTGTGAAAATTCTGGCTTTGCTCCAGTTCTCCACTTCACAATGATTGCATGTTGAAAGCAGGGCAGCAAAGAAAATAAAAAAAAAGCGTGGGTGGTTTAAAAATATCTCCAGATTTGCTGAGTGGAGTCTTTCCCTGGCTTTCATCTGCTTCACCTGAGCAGACGAAGCAACAACAATGGCTCTAAATCCTCACAGCTTCTTACAGGCTACCTCTGACTCCACTTCAGACCTGTGGACGCTCTGCTTCGGATAAACCCTGAGATCCATCTCCCCTCTGACTGATTTATCTCTTCCCCTTGTTGTTTAAATCCCCTTTTTACAATGGCGGCCACGGCGCCCTACTTCTGTCATCTCCTCCAGGTTTGCTTGCTTCAAATCAAAAATCTGATCCTTTACTCTGTTTGTGCAGCAGGAAAAAAAAGCTGATATTTTTAAGCGTCACTTTTAGCATCTTAGGCTTCCATTAAAACACATCTGATGCAAAAAGCTCAACCAAAGAATGCTGCAGCTGTCTAGGCTGACAAAAGACAGTTACTTCAGGTAATCCTTAACAGGTATGAGCTTATCAGTAGTGAAAAATAGTCGATTTTTTCCTTTCCTCTGAGCTCAACCTCTTCATTGATTCTTACAGCCTCTATTTTTTCTCAGTTGTTTACCAGGTGAAGTGGCCATTCCAGCCATTCCAGGACAAAGAGGTGATAAATGAGTGGAGGATAGAGAGATAGGAGGTAGACCGGGCCCTGAATACGAGAGCAAGGAGCTTATGTGGAGCGGGAAAAGGTGGCTAACAAAGAGTATGAGAGCAGATATAATGAGAATCAAGGGAGATGGGAGGTGAAGGGGAGAAACGAGAAAGGATGGTTACAGACTTATATGAAAGAGGGAGAGAGTGATAGAAAATGAGAGTAAAGTCATAAATGAAAGAACGAAGGTGGATGAGGACAAAAGAGGGGTAAGGGAGGGGCTAATGAAAGGGGGGTGAGACCGTGTCTGAGACTGAAGCAAAATGGCTGCTTTTCTCCAAGCATAGGACAGAGTCAAAACCTAGAAAATGAGTGGTAGCATGTCTACCAGAGGGGAGCTCAGACATGAACTCATTATCTCTAATAAGAAGAATCTCTGCTGACTGGAGTCCGGAGGTGTTTCTCTGAATGAAACCCAACTCAACTGGTTGATGGAGGGGCAGAAAGCGCAGCTCAACTGAACAGGAAGCCAAGAAGAAGATAATAAAGCCTTATCTTTAGCTAAGTGGTTCTGAGGAGGTCCTTCTCTCCTTCCTATGAATATGTTGAAGCGCTAACTGAATAATGGAACAAATCATACAGGGAGTGTTTATGATTGTAAATATTCAGAAAGCTTACCTTACTAACATCCTATTTTTAATTTTACATTTAGTCAAAAACAGATCTCTTCACATTGATTAACAAAACATAAGCAGTGATTTTTACTCGAGTGACCAAGGGGCGGCAAAGGGTTTTTCAGAGGTGGCCACATTAGCACGGTGCCTGAAAATGGTTTCAGAAAATGTTCATAGGGATGGTCAGGCAGGGAGGGACCAATGTTCACTGAGGGGCGGCTGAAAACCCATCTTATGGTTGATCTATACTGATCAAAATAAACCAACAGGAAAATAAGCGCACAGAACATCTTAATTTAATAAGTAAATCATTGGAGATAGACCAGATTTTCATGAGGGTCCTTGCTGATAAAGTCCATATTTATACATTAATGCTGTTTAAATGAGTTCGCGGCTTTACATAACATACACATTAAACAGGTTAAGTAATTAAGTTTATTATCTTTAGAGAGAAGGTGACTACAGAGACAAACTCTCCCCTATAAAACCTAAAAACTAATTTATAAAAGAGCAAATATTCTGTATTACTCCTCTTTATTTGTAGTATATTGTTGTGAATGTTTTTTTTTACTGCATTGGTTTCCATTTTTGGTTAATATATCAGCATTTAAATGTTGAAGTAGAAAATTCCACATGATAGTATCAGTGCTGCCACCATCAGGCTTAGCGGAGAACTGCTTGTTCCAGGGGTAGTGAATTACATCCCAGGGGAACAACATAGTGTTGGCCAATGATTGGCCAGGGGTGGCCATGGCTTCCCATGCCACCTCTGCCCATAAGGACGGTGTTTATCTTTGCTTGCTTTAATGTATCACAAGATTAAAAAAAATAAAATAAAAATAATTCGGTGAAAACAAGCCATGGTATTCCCAGGCGTTTTTTCATCAATTATGGATCCTCATCCGTACTTTTAGTTACAGTTTACGATGTTGGTCTCATGGCTTCAGACCTTGAGTCATACGCCACTGGTTCGAGTCCTGGCCGGGCAAATTTGGGAAACTTCAAGGGGTAGGAATACTTTTTAAGGCACTATAAGTGTATCATTATTATTTAAGCATAAAACGTCCCCACAAAATACATGAAAACTTGATTTGAAGATTGATTTTTCCATCTTTATTCAAGCTAAAATAAAGTCATCAATTTTATTTCCTTAAAAACACAGACTGACACTAGTCCTCCCATGTAGCTTGATGTAGCTTTTGATAAATGTTGGATTCATATTACATTACTCAGAGGAAATATTTTAAGCGGCGCAGTGATACACATTCGATGCTCTACAGCTGCAAGATTTCGAAAATAAATGAGTCGCAGCATTTATTGATAGATGCTGGTGTCACTTCATAGCAGACTGTTAACTCTGCAGCTCCAGCAGATGGAGGAACCGAAAAAACGGAGGAAATGTCACAGGATTTGGTTAGAAATGAATAGTAAGTTGGATTCATCACTTATTTTGGGTGTTTTATGTCTAAATAATTTAAATAATCAAATATGTTTTATAGTTTTCAAATAGCCTGTTGTGACATAACTCAAAGGAATTAGCGTAAACGCAGCCATATTTTTTGTCATTCCTCAAATGTATGACTAAAATGCTGTAAAGCAGGGGTTCCCAAAGTGGGGGTTGCAAGACACCAGTGGGGGGGGGGGTCACTAGATGGTTTTCCAAACCTTGTATGGGTGTATGGAGGGCCAAAATGCATCACAAAATAAGTAAATGTACCATGAAATAAGTAGATATATGTAGTAACATAAAATGCAGACTTATTATATTCCCTAAACTACTATTTTTAATTGTTTTTAGGTTTGTCTGTTTAACAGAATTTAACACAGCCATCAATGCATCTTGTTAAATAAAATACATCAACTCTAACTTACCCTAAAGTCAAGCTCATGATGGGTAATTAATTGAATTCATTTCTACCAGGGGACAGATTTAATTACATTCTTGTATGTACCATTAAATTATTAAATGTCACATTTACAAATCAACATTGGATTTAGAATGATTTATCAAACACTTGATGTCATTGAATAAATTGACTTACTTAACAATGTATTTAATTACTATATACGTATATATCACTGATTTAAAGTATTGTCTTTAGAAAAAAAATTCCTCCCCTTTCAATTAGTCTTTTTAGTCGGCAAAGACATAAAAAGATCTCATGTTAAAAAATATATCCTAAAACTTAATCGCTAGTGGCACATGTATTGGTTGTCTTAACAACTAGTATACAGTGAATTCTTTTGTTCCTTTGGAAGTTGTACTGTACATCTTTAAGTTTAATGAATTACGGTTTTAGGTCTTCTTTTACAGCGGGCCCTGGAGGCAAGTATGAATTAAAGGTTTCATGTTTTGTTGCTTTTTTTTTGGTAGAGGGAGACTTTGGATTAAAAACATAACTGTATAAGTTTCCAAATAAATGGAAAATGATTGTCATCCCAAACGTGTGGCCAAATCAACACTGAAACAACTAAACAGATTGCATTAATAAATGAGTGTATTTAAGGTTGTTAACACTGTTTTACTAAATGTCTGAAAATGCATTGTACACTATGAAGATGAAGTGAATTTTGTTCCATTATTGTTGCAAAGAATATGTCTTATAAATGTAATTAGAAGCGAATGTATTAAAAAAAACACAGAAGGTAAACATTTCAGTTTATTTATTTTTTAAATTTCTCTTAGATGGAGTTTTACAAATTGCATTCTTTCGAGCTGCATTTTCAAGATCACATTTCCTTCATTTCTGGGACAGACTTTCCTAAGCAGAGATGAAAAAATAAAGTTTGAAAAAACTATAATTTAATAACAACATAAATACAAAAATTGACTAACATTAAATAATTTATAAAAATAAAACCTAAAAAAACAGCAAAATTACTCATAAAACATTTATTTCAATTATGAAATGTTACAAAGTTTAACTTCAGGATTGCATTTCTTATTATTTCCAATACAAAACATGTTTTTCATTTGTAGCAACAGTGGAACAAAAGTCACCCCATATATGAAATGTTTTTTATCTAGTTGTTAATCTATTTAGGGGATTCAAATGCATGATTCATTTATACTTGCATTGGATGGATTTTCCCTCTGTAAGGTGTGTCCTATTTCATGTTGTGTTTCCCTACTGAGAGTCAAAAAAGGGCTCTGAGAGCACTTGCATTCAGTGACAGATCTAGGTCCAGAATAGAACCCATGACTGAGTGTGTCCTCCTTTGGCCTTCCTTCCTGGCATCCCTGTTGGTTCTTGGCCAAACCACATGGGAAACCCAGCCAAATTCTCAATGCATCAGGGGATAATGCCCCATCCATATTCCCCGCTCGTCTTCCTGCAGACCACAAACAGCATACGGTGCTGATTATGCAGTGCTGTACAACCCAGCTTCGATATGTTCCCCAACTCTGCAGCAAAGTCTTTCTAAAAGTTGGCACGGCACGCAGGCCTTTTCAATTTAAAGTCGGAAGGTATAATAACTCAAAAGTGGGTGAGTGACTCCTTGTCAATCCTTGAACTCTGCATGAATCATAGCTGAACTCATCCATCGCTCTGCAGGCAAAATATAAGCCAGGGGTGGTAATAAGTCTGTCAGGTGTGGAACGCTGAACTAATGGGAGAGTTTAAAGTTCCAGTTAGTGAGACAAAAGAACAGATGCATCATTTAACTGATGTAAGGATAGAGATAAAGGCTGGAGACGACACTCGTCATGCAATACTTAATAAAACTCATACCGCACTCAAGGCTGGGACTGGTAAGGGTTCAAGCAAACACAGTAAGAGGAGCACCAAACAGCAATGTGCTTATAAGAGCGACACCAACACAGAGAGACAAGAAGAGAGATGAAGTGAGCAGGAACAAAGACAGAAAGGAAATAATGCAGATGAGCCGACAGAAAACGTGAAGCTAGTTCGAGTTGTGCGCTGATTGATACCTGGACCGGCTCATCTGGAGTGTCCCCCCACCTTTCAGCTGCCATCCAGATGTTAAATTGACATTCATGTCCGATAACTTACCCCCGTCCTCCCAGGGGTTCCATGCTACCAATGAGGAGTAACAAAAAAACGGATGAATCAAGCAGCTCTAGTCAAGAGTCCGCTGTGCATCGGCAGGAAGGAGGCGACAGTCCAGCTTTGGATGCAACAAAATCCCATCTTTCTGTCTCCAGTTTGGCTGCTTATAGCCACTGATTTTACAAGTTTGTAGAGCTCTCCATTGTGTGAAGAAGATTCCTTTATCAGTTTAATCTGTTCTTCAGTGTTTATTTTTTTCTGAGAATGGCTTTCTGTTGGTCTCAGGGTCTGAAAGAAACACGGTTACATACTTAAGCACATTTCAGTTGGTCTGAAATAAACATTTGCATTCTTCTTAATCATTACAAAAAAACATCTGTGGTGTTTTCCAATCTACTGAAAATCTCGTGTAGTTCTTTAAAAAAATATTACACTATACAAACCCAAGAGTATTGATAAAGAGAATAATTTTGTTACTGCAGCCACTTAAAGGATCATGTTGCGTTTATTTGGAAAGAACATTTTAATACATTTTTACAATGAGCTGTTAAATTGTTCATCTGTGTTTTTTTAGTAGCAAAAAGCTGCTAATTTGTTCATTTTTGCTAGTGCCTGTAAAATGCAGTGTGGGCTGATCGATTGGAGTTAATCTATCGAAGAGCACCGATATATCATGCTCACTGAAGGATGTAATAGACAACGCTGAGTTCAATAGAACGTGGCAAGTACAAATTGTAACCTTACATCTTTTGTAAGCACAGAAAACCTAATTTTATTATTTTCAAGTATTTTATCATTTTACACATCTCAAAACGTCTTTCAAATGATCTGTTATCAGTAGGTAATATCCCAATCTGGCTTTAAGTCGTCAATAAATTGCAATTCATAGTTTAACTCTTAGGTGGTTCTTATGTTTTCACAAATAAAATTGAATTTAATGAATTGAATTAAAACTGTGCTTAAAAATTCTCTTTATGGAGTAGAATTGCTCGGTTCATGCTTGATCAGATTTGATTTTCATAATTACGGGGCCAATGCAACTCATATACATAAAAAACCCTTTAAAAATCCCTTTAATGTAGTAACAACATATGTTGTCCAGATGTTGCCTACACCTACACTTATCAATAAAGAGAAGATGGTTAGCTTGATTTAGGCTACAAAGACAAGTTAGTTTCATGAAATACAATGGATGGAGATAGAAAAATTTTATAGAGAAATTCGATACAAACAGAGCAGAGTTTTTTTATAAATATGATGGCATGTGGAACAGATTCCTCACCCGTCCTGAGGTCTTAGGTTGGTTATTGCAGAAGGCGAAAGAAGGTTGGTCCTAGACGTTGCTGCGCAGTAACCCTCCTTGTGGGTGCTCAGGTGTACTGCACTCTGAGGAGTTCTTGGCTTTGTCCTTGTTGTTGTTGGGCTCATTGTCTTTAATGATGTCATACTGACGACAAAACAAGGCGATCACCCCTGAGACACAGCAGGACAATGATGGTTTAGTATGTCTAGAAAACTTTTATTAAAATCTTGCTCAATTTATGCAGCCTTCCACAAATTACAGAAAACCACCAAAGGTTGCAAAATCCTCGTAGTTGCAAAAATCTATTTCCTAAGAATTGATTCTAATACTAGTTTATGAGAGCTGATTTTCGATTACTTGCTTTATAAAGTATTCGCTCAGGCTTTCCCACCTACAAGGATACAGAGTGTCTGGGTGAGAGGGGTTCATTGACTGGAAGAAAAACTAGAATCCCTTAGACTCAAATTTCCTTAACAGTTCACTTGTTTTTCCCTTTTTTAATTAACAAAAGCTTGTCTCCACTGCCTCATTCATTAAAACAGTGGTCAATTCATGATACTTTCTCATCATCTAATTTTTAGACTTAATAAAATGTCAATGCCTTCTACACACGTAGGTCCACTTTGACTTTAGACAGGTTTTGCTGTTGTCACCAATCCTTTGTTAAGCTTGTAACCAAGTCGATCAATTTGGTCCTTTCTCTGTTGGAAAACGATAAAAAGATTCATCTACCTCCCAGGCATGACTACTGCATCTAAAAGAAACATAAGACTTCGGTATCAGGATGAATTTTATAGTAGGACTATCTTTATACTGTCAGAACTAGTTGTTACTATAGTTGTTTGCTCCTCCTGTAATGGCAGCACGCAGTCGTCAGATGTGGTATCCTATCCCCACACATTGCTACTGTATCTATTGATTCTTGATTCTGATTATTTTAAGAAAAGTAGATCACACGGGGATCCGTCCACATCACGTAAGTGGAGGAAATTAGGAAAAGGCTATGCTCTCCCTGCAGAAGATGCACTACTATTTTAGTCAATAAACAAGGTCCCTCAGGGGGCCTACCTTACAGCGGTGCAGTAGGTCAGAGATGAGGCTGATTCATAATGTCTGCCGTGCACCACACTTTGCATTAAATGATAGCATCACCAGTGTCTCAGATAACCAAACTGGTTATTTTGTTTAATTCACTTTAAGCCACACTTTTAAATGCTGCAGTGCAAACAGTTGCAATGCAAACATTAAATCGCTGAACACACTGCTGCTGCGTCTTCTTCGCTGATATTTGGAAATTTTTATTTCCGGTTGGTGGACTGGGCATTGATACTAGTCATCAAAACTAAAAAAAATTGAACAATTCCGGTAGAAAGGAAAGGTTGGTACAAGTTCCTATCGATTGTGGATTCTTGATGCCCAACCCTGTTTCTTGTTTTATTTCTCGATTTGAGTTTACCTAGAAGGTTTTGGAGGTAGTCATTATTGTTTATTGCACCCAACTCAATCCCTGCACCACCACCACCAGTAATAAAAATGGAGCTTCAGCATAATACTAATTACTGCTGTGATTAACTTTAAAAGAGGATGCCTCCAACAGGCTGAATTTAAACATTTCTTCAAAGGAGAGTTTGGCCAAAATACCTTAGTGGTTATGTTCTTTAATGATTATTAACTCTTTCATTTATCTTTATCCAAAAATACAATTTGTATGATGCACACATACGTTTAATGAAAAAAAAAACTAAAATAGAGGAAATCTCTCTTTATTTACACTACTGTTTATTTAAGCATGTCGGAGAAAAAAATATGTGTTTTTAACTGAAACTTAAGTACCAAAAGAGAAGTAAAAAACTTTGTCATTTCCCTGTTAAATTCATTGTTTTTTCCTTGAGCCAGGCGTCAACAGTCACTATCAGCTACGTGGTTGATACAGTAGGGGCGCCTGTCAGACAAATGATACAAATAAACTGAGGTGGAGATATGAGCAGTGTGAAATGAGCAGATGGAGATTGAAATTCGACACTGAGACAGTCATTTGCAGCTTGCCTTGAGTCACCGCTACTCAAAAAACGACACAGGAGCTACAGATGCAGGAGCAGATAGAAAGGATGCTTGCAGAAAGGAAAAAGGGAATAATTCATGATGGCGGAGGAGTGTGTGATGGGATGAATCCAAGCCCAAACAGGCTTCTGTATTTCTGCCTATGTCAGCCTCTGCTGATCTAATCATTGCAGCACCAAGGGGCAAGATGGGATCTCTCCCTGTGATATCCCCCAGCATGCCCCACAGGCCCAATTAGGGCTGAAAAACACAATTCGCTTCTTTGGCTTTTTCTTTTTTTCTTTTTTATTTTTTTACAATACTGTTTAGCTCAATTTTTCTCCACCATTTTTAACTCTATTTGAAACATCCTTAAGTTTTCCCCTTACCATCCCGTATTTCTTTAACCAGTAATTACAAAGGGACAACCCCTGAAATTCCCCCCCTGGATTATAGAGGCCATGTTCAGTATTCAGGCCATGTTTGGTCCTTTTTTCACTTAAAGCAACTTGGAAGATTTAGTGTATATATTGTACTACAGAGAGGCACTTAGTATCTCGCCATCCTGCGGCTCTACATAGCATCAACTCTGTGTATAAAGATGACAGAAAATAGACAATCTTTACTTCCACGGCAGGTAAAATAGTAGCCTTCCGTGGCTTAAGATTTCACTGCATTTATCTGAGTCAAACTTCCATAAAACATTCCTAACCAACATCTAGTACTTTTTCCATTTACAACAAACCTTCAGTGTTAAACCTTGAAAAAGTTATTTTATGAATGAAATAAGTAAATAAATCTCAATTGGAGATGAGGATGGGACGACATGAGGTGTACTGAACTATTGGCACAGACAATAACCGTAAAACTTGGGCTATTTTTATTAAAACTATAACATTGGAAGAAAATCCTCCAGCCGACTGGTTGCACAAACCCTCGACCCACAAGGACAGCTTGCTCCTATAAAAGCCAGCCGATGTGAGCTGTGACAACCTCCAATAGTGAGTTAGGGATGTAGTTGAGGGGAGCAGACTTCAACCCTCCTTGCTGCATCGGTTCTTTTGCAAATCACATTGAGAGGGCAAAGAGGCTACTGTGGATCTTAGACAAAAATCATATAAAATGATCCAAATTCTGGTATTAATAACTTCCCTGTTGTTCATCTAGAGAATGTTTTTTGGAAGATAAGCAATACCTAAACAACACTTTTTAAATTAGCTGCATCGACCATCCTTATGAATTGATTAATGTGGTCAAAGGCTGCAAAAAAATCAAGCGAAACTCAAATGAACCAAAAAAAGATCAAATCAAAACATTCTTCTAATCCTTTACAGTAGCTGATTGATCTCTTATAAACTAAGCGTTCAAAGACATTTCTCATGATGTGGTCAAGCTAATACCTCCCCAGGGATAACTTAAGAGGAAATGTTGGGTGTTCAAAAGAACAGACTATTTAAAAATGTCTTTTCCCAAGATTTTCATAAATGTTTTGTTTTTGGTAAAATTTCAAACAGATGAAAAAAAAATGACACCATGCTTTGTATACCCTTGTCTTACTGCTTTTTGCCTGTGAGGTAATTTCACACAATAAGCTTTGCATACGGTGGCTGCTTAATTTGTCACATTTTTCCACCCAACATCTGCACTGCTAACAACTGTTGCCTGCACTTAGGTGGCCGAATGAATCATGCACCGATGTACCTCTATTTCTTGGGTTTTAATGGGATATCATTACTGGCAAGGACATGAACATATAAATAGAATAACTCTTGGGTACTCAGTGCACCAGCAGAAGTATATTTAGCAGCTACACCTCTAATAGTTTGAGTAGCACCTTCACAACACACTATTAAACAGTATTTGTGACCTACTGTGTTGTGGGAAAGTGTGTCAACATCCTCTGCAATAATTTTGGAAACTGATAAAACATTTTAATACTAAGTTGCCAAATATGGTGGTCACTTGAGCTTGAATACGCTTTTCTCTTTTGAAATTAATTTATCTTTGTCTAAGTGCTTCCCATACTTCTGTCGCCCAAAATACCCTTTGCTCACATTTTCTCCAAACCACAACAATAGAAAAAAAATTAAATCTTAGGAAGTTGTTTGTAGCTTTTAAAGGCAGCATTCTAAATAATACTGGGTAAATATAAAGCAACCATAGTTTACTTGCTTATTACTTGGTTGTGATTGTTAAAGTTAATTTGATTTCGTCCTAGGGTTAGGAATGAGGAGGCTGAATCCAGGTGAGGTGGTAAAGCGTCCAAACTGGGACTGATGCTGTCGATTTTTTAATAAAACTTCAGAGGTAAAGAACTGCAAACTGAAGAAACAGGGAAAGTAGAGGGAGCGAGAAAAGTAGAGGGCAAACAGTATCGTCTAATCACATCAGTGGGAGGTGGATATTAGGTTTTTTAAATTATAAAACTATAATAAGGCTATTACATGAAAACATAGTAGCTGGAGATCAAATTGTCTCAGACTGAATCGTTCTTTACTGTGAGAAGCATGGCTTTTATTGTTCACTACCCTGACCTAGAAAGAAATGATGTACAGCTTTTCAGACAGACCCTCTTTATTGTATTGTATATCAGCGTCCAAGTTTTTCTCATCAGTCTTTCTATCAATACAGTTCAAAAACATACTTTTGTAAGGATTTTGGGTGAGTTGCACACAGAGAATAAATTGGTTGGTGGCCAGAATAAGCAGATTCTGGGCTTGGTTAAATAGTTACCAGCTAATCAGTAAAAACAACTTGATAAATATGGCTCTTCATAAAATCTTTGTTGTTGATGCTGTTGCTAACTTAAACACGTTAGCTATTTTCAGTATCAGTAATTTCAGAATTAAATGAAGCCAGATGAGGCACTAAAGCTGGAGCATAATTTACAATGAGGGTATTTTTAAGGAGATGTTAAGACGTTTGTTAAGGCTATGCAAGAGAGTATAGGTGCATTTGCACTGAAAACGGAGGAAAGGTCAGTGAATTTAATGCGGTTAAAGTGGTCACTGCTTCGCTCTCACCGTGTACTGCTTTACAAAACTGAGGTGTTGTCAAACAGCAGCACCACGCAGATCACTGAAGTAAAAAAATCAAACATTTTTTTATGAAATCACTTTGTGGCAACCAATCAGGGAATTGTTGTGGTTGTGATGTAGGTTGAAGTGAAGCCAACAAGAGCCTTTTTTATGTCAGAATAGAAATACATATAGAGGACATAATTTTGACAAAGGTGAAATGAGGAATGTTCTTAAGAGGTATTTAAGTAGCTTTCAAAAAAACGTTTTTAATTTAGCCTGAGAAGAACTCATCAATGTCCTCCTTTACCTCCAGTGCAGACCCTAGCCAGCCGCTGCCTCTCCCCAGCACTGGTGCTCACTGCCCAGCTAGATACAAGGAAGGAAGTACTGCCGAATTGGTCGGTCATCCAGACACAGCACTAAAAACAAACCAAAGCGGACTACTTTTTCAGTGCTTTCGGGGCTTTTTCCAAAAATTGAAGGTCTCTCCCGGCCGATTCAAATGTTGTGTATAGAGAAAAATTTAGCAGCAATTTGTAATGTCATGTTTCCCCTTTACTTTTATTGTGAAGTCCCAAAAAATACTGAGGTGTTGCCAGGGTTAACAGCAGATCCAAAATGAAAGATCTGGGAGGGTGATAAACTGGTAAGTAGTGTGAAACAATCAGTCCTGCCTCTAAATATGGAAAACATGCCTCCTATTATACTCAACACTCCACATGTTTGGTCTGAATGCACCTTAAGACTTTTAGCAGGGAACAGGAAGGCTATTTGGAACACAGCTTTGACCTTCTACCATCTGGATTTGGAAATGTTGGAAGCCTTTTAGAAAAGCAAGAGCTGAAAAAAAGATCAAAATTCTCTAAAAGAAAATACAGAAAGAGTTAACTTAGCTTATCACTAATAAAGAAAGAGACAGAAGGCTGGAATATACCAACTACAATTAGACATTTTTTTGTTTGTTTGTGTTACTACGTGGGTCTAACGCTACGCACCGCCATGCCTGGAAGGTTTATCTCAGAAATTTCCCCAACACAAACAAGCTAGGTAGTAAAATTTGTGGTTGCTGCTCTTACAAGCTCAAAGATCACAGTTTAGCTTTACCTATTTTCTATACTTCTAAGCTGCTACAATGGAAGATTACATTGTTTATGAAAACCTTCTATTGGTTGTGTATGTACAAGTTTTTTATTTGCACACTGTATTTTTCTGAAAGAATCCATATACTAGGATGAACCTGGCAGGTTTACCTTGCAGCTTAGAGATTTTAGACTTTGTGAATGTGTTTCCCACTGTGCCTTTATGTCTAACTCATGACTTTTTCTGTCAAATTGCTGCCTCTGTCTTTGAAAAAAAAAATCACAAAATTCTCTTTGAAAAGATACATTTGAAAATTAAAATGAATTGACAGATTTTTTTATCATTGTAAAGTAAATAGTTACATTTTTAGACTCACAAATAAAATGACAAATAAATAATCCAAATTAGAATGATTAAGAGTTAGGGTTAATGAAAAAAGGGGACATTTTTCATCTGTTTCCTAAATAGATGTTTTATTTTAAAAAAACACTTGGCAAACTTTCTCACAAAAAGAAAATTGTTTTTTTTTTTTGTTAAAGTCAAGACTTAATAACTAACCATGAAGCATAAGAACAAAATATAAGTGATTACTTCTTCAGTCTGTGAATTGCTAGAAAAGAACAGGAAATATTAATACTCAGCCGGTATACAAAAAAGTAGCAAGAGTTCAAAAACAGGAGAAATAGCCTTTATTTGTCTTCCAGTGGGAAAATGAAGAGATACGTTTTTGGTGAAAGTAATATTTCAGATCTTGGATACTAATCCTTATTGTTATAAAGTAAGACTGTTTCAATTTCATATAACTTCTCTAAAATGCTCCTGACTGTCTCCATAGCTGAACATTCCTAACAGAGAGATGGTGCTTGGAAACAGGGGTTTTTTCCTATTTAGAAACGATTTACTCTAAAAGCAGTATCCTCCTAGAAGGTGTTTGGTGATAAATGAGCAGTAACTCAGCAGAACATTACCTGCCCACATGACGAGCACCACAACAATGATGATGAGCTCTCCGGCCCTCAGCTGGGCCTGGCCAACCTCCTCCATCGTCACCTCATCTGCAGAGAGAACATACACACACAGGAAAACCACACACAGTCAACAAAGGCAGGGTGGAAGACACTGTAATTTATCAGGGGCCGGGCAGCACATGCAAAATTTCAATCACTCCCAAACTCTGCAGGGACAGATAAAAGAATCAAACAGGGCGACAAGAGAACAAAGAGGCAGAGTGGTGTAAATTCTTCACTCTGCTCTGTGTAATTAAAGCCAAGTGAGAGAAGCAGTCTGTAGGGACAAAGGAGCCCGAACCCCCACCTAATCAGTCACCAGGCTTCTCTCGCTGACAGCACTCAAGCTGCCGCAGCGTAACACCAATAACGGCCGTAAAGGTTGGAACACAGTCTGAGTTACAGCCTCTTGGCCTCTGCTGCAGTTAGAAATCTGTGGGAGTTCACATCTCCCTCTGATCAGACAACTTTACTCATCCAGCCAGGACTTGCTTCCCCTGGCCTTGCATGTTATATGTGTAAAATAAGTATAAAACACTTTTGAGCATGGCTTTCCTCTCTTTTAGCTTCTATTTGCTAACAGAATGCGCGTCTGATTGCCATGAAATGTTAGCGGCATATTTGCTTTTTTATGCTGAAAATAATATGCAGCTTCTATGACATCCCTGAATTAATACAACAACACGCTATATTTAATGTTACCAGCAAGTTGGGCAGGTGCATTTAAAAACACAAATTGAAAAGGTAAAAAAAGAACATAGGATGGGGTAACCACACACTGGGTAAATCAAGCTGTTTTTAAGGTCATCTGTAAAGTCAGCATCCCTTGCTTTGGTAGGAGCCAAACTCTATTCGTTTCAGCAGAACGACTGTAATAACCCACTTAGTTCACAAAAAACAGAACTAGGTGACATTGTTAGGGTTTTAATTTTCTTTTTTAAGAAAACTAAAATCTCTGTAGGATTTTCACTAATGCAACAAAGGCTTCCTCATATGTTAAAGAAACCGAATTCTACTTCTTCTACTTAAAATATTACAGAGGACCACCATCAAGGTGGTGCTGATGTAAAAGAACAGCTAGTTCATTGGTAATGTTTGTAGACAAAAAAATGAAGACTCAACAGATCTCAAGCTGTGTTTTTTTTTTTTTCCAGGAAAGACGTATAAAATCGATATGAGGAACTGGGTCAATTAACAACATGGCATCCTATGGGCCACATATCTAATAACAATATCAAATTGAAACCTGAAAATTATATATATATATTCATAAAAGTAGGTACAGGAGGCTTCAAACAGGATTCCATTTTCATTGTCGTTACGTAGCAGGAACTTTACAGCTCTATGTTCTCCAGGGGGAAAAAAAATACATTTTTTTATCTTTTGCAATGTCGTCATTTATTAGTCTGCTACAGCTCCATAAGATACTCTCACACAAATATTTTTCTGCATTAATTAAGCTAAATAAATGTATGCTAACATGGACCTGAAAGTCCATGTCAAAACAAAACTCCTTTACCATCAAAAAGTTTTAAATGCAACTAAACTTGTACCAGCAGACCTTATTGAAACTGCATTAAACAGCATTACTTCACTAAATTGTGTGAAGTAGGCATGTATATTTTTTCTGTAGTCTGCCCTAATTAGCTACATCCAGAAGGCATGTTCATCCCTTGCTGTTTCGGAAAGCTTACCATATGAGACTCTTAAAACCACCATCATGAGGACCAATGAGCTTTTGATCAAGGCTAATAGAAGGCATTTTCGGCCCCTAAAAAATCCCCCAATTCAGACTCATAGATCTTAAGATATCATGCTACCTTTGGGAGTCTGTGTTGCTTGAGGAGTTAAACAACTCAATACCTACAAGTGTTGCAGTTAACCTTCGTAAGTGAAAAGTTAGCCCTTGTTTTTCTGGAAGATAGGTTCTCTTTAACGTATCAATCTTGTTTCGGTAAACCTGATACTCCCTTCCATCACCCACTTTTTCAAAAGACCGGTAGTGGGAAGATGATATGGCTGGGTGTGACTCTCTGACAAAGCGAGATCGAATCCATGCAATCTCTCTGATCTGTGTAAGATTACCATTCTGTAAAAAATGTTTTGTTTTTTATTTATTTAATATGTAAACTTTATAAAGTATTATTTAGTGTTTGTTACGAGGGATCTCGTTTCAGAAAAGACTCTGGGAAAGAAAGCCTACAGATGTAAACACAGCGCTTTCCTTAACAGCGTCCTCCCCTATTTTTATCGTGCTTGAGAGCAGAAAGAAAATATCTGGATACCTGTGGATTGTGAGGTGTATAGATGAATCAGTAGGCAAGCTTTGTTATCAGTTAACAGGGGCTGCGCTAATTAAAACAATCTCTCTGGATACCCTGCGGGATCAGCTTGCAATCATTGAATTATGGCTTAAAGCCTTTCATTACGAGGGTCTGTGAATGGGTTAAAGACCAACATTCATTCAAAGTGCTAAGAAACACTGGATGCGCAAAATCTATTTTACCTAGTGCTGTGATATGAAGAAAAGTCTGCTTGTGATGCAAGTTATATTGCAGGTGGTGTTTCGATAAGTTATCTACCGACCCCTTTTGTGTAAAACATCCTATATTCCAGTTTCTGGGTCAGAGCCAGACAACTGGCTGAGACTTTTGGAGAAGTATTTTCACTCAGTGTGTTGACTAGATATCTGGCTTACAAGCAGGACCATGTGGTTGACCTGTCTAACTTTTTTTGCTTCAGCCACAACCATGAACCGTGTTTTACCAGATAACTTAGAGCTAGTTAGGAAAATAAGCATTTGTTTCTGCTGAAACTTCATTACTTTTTAACTTGTTAAACAGTAAAGGTCCTATTACAACACATTATCACTCCCAACTTATGAAAGGCTGGCACTCGGTCAAGCCCCCACCATGTCGGGTACTGATGACTGACACATGACACGCATGTTTTTGTTTTTATTTAGGGGTTAAGGTAAAGGATGGGTAAGTTTCTCATTTTGAACTTGATGTAAAATCTTAGCGAATTCCTGCCACAACCTCCCATGCACACTGGACGTCAAGAGGGGCATCTCGTCACATCGGTATCTGACACGCAGGGGCTTCAGACACAATAATTGACAGGTTGGGAGTGAAACTGCCTTGCCTGTTAGTGCTCTAAAGTCCGGTCCATCTCACTTGTTGCTCTTCTATGATACTGCTGATGTGCAAGTGGGTGAAGCTTGGTTTTATTGGTGAAGATGATTGGGAGTCAGGAAATACCGGCTGGCTCATGGGCAATTATGATCTGGCCATCTATATATTGCCAAGACTTACAAGTACATCTTTCAGGCAATATATTAGCTTGGGTTGAAAGCAGATTTTGCATAGTTTTACTAAGCTTGTGACAGCTGAAGATTTAAGTTCAAATAATGCAGCTATTTATAAAGCTCATGCATATGGCAGAGGGAGAGGAACTAGAGGAACCTCAGGTTCATTGTCCTGCTGAGGATTAAACACCTACCAAAAAATCTTCCCATACAAAGCTTGTAAGTCCCCAATATGAGTTCCTTAATACACCAGACAAATGACCGGGAATTACGGGGCTAAGCCTTCTCATAGGACCTGGCCTCATATGAGAAGGCTGGTGCAAGCAGGGGAGGGATGCTCTGTCATGATTCTGTGAGTCAGTCATGCTCTGATCATACCCACCTGCTTAGCTCTCGTCACTCTAATCAGCTCCACCTGCACATCAGCCTTTATAACCCTCTTTTTGACCAGAGTCTGACGGCAGATTATTTTCGAGCCCTATGGTGGGAGTTTTCCTGCATCTTTACAACCTGTTCCTCTTGAAGACCTGTTTTTGCCTGTTTCCATGTGGATCTATTTCTGTGCCTTCTGGTTTTGACCCCCGCATCCAAGTAACTCTGATTCTGGATTACGGACTGGATCTTTCTCGGACATCTGATCTCCTGTTGATGACCTCTGCTCCCATTGCGACGCTGATTCTGGATCTTGGACTAGAACCTATTTTGTTATTGGATCTCCCAGCTCTGACCACTGCTTTGCTTCCCCCGACCTCGATTAGGATCAATCCGAAAGATTCGGTGCTCACTCATTGTTAAAGCCGCATTCCGGAGCCTCCTTTCTGGAGCCGGACCACTCACGTGCTGGCACATGCTGGCTGTTCAGCCGCACTTCTGGACTCATCCCTGTTTCCTGTTCAGGTCAGTACTATCCATCTCCTTCCAGAAAATCAGTCCACCATCCTGAGTTGGAAACTAACAATCATATCTCTCTCCAGAAGATCCGGTCACCGCTGCACTTTCTCGCCGTTGATCCATCTGCTCCAATTAATAAACTGTCAAAATTTTTCCCAGTTGTCTGGTTTGAATTCTGGGTCCGCAATTTTCCCCCGCCCTTTACATGCTCTGTGTTTATATGTACTAGGATTGGTGTAACAACATAAAAATCATTGATAAAGCATGCTCCCTAGATGTCGATTACATTTCTATTACATAATGTTTAAATCCCACACAACAAAAAGGTTTACACAGCCCTATCAGGATTTTTGTCCTGCACCATAAATACACAACTGGCCAACTCTGTTCAAATCATGGACATCCTGTTCAACAAGGGCAATTTAAAAACTGTTTTCTTAACATTCCATCCACATGTTAACTTTCTACATAAGAGAAGGAAGCTCATGTTTACACCACTATCAAGCATGCTTTGACTCATATCTTATTACCCCTATCTCAGCTGGTCAAACAGCTCCCCCTCCTTCTTACCTTAGCATGCACCCACCCCCAGATGGAAAGCCAGCCTCTGTCACTACTTGGTCTGAAAGTGCAATTTGCAAATTACAGGACAGCTTAAAGGAGACTGACCTTAGACAGAATATCAACCAATGTGACTGTGTGATGTGATTGAATTTTCTCTGTAAAGCGCCTTGAGATGACATGTGTTTTGAATTGGCGTTATGTATATAAAAATGAATAGAGGTGAACTGACTGGACACTTTTTAAGAATGTCGACCAGGAAACAGTCACAGTTATAGTTTTATACTACATTAGGTTCTGTTCAAGAGCTTTGACTGTGGAGAAAATTTCTGTTTTCCCTAACCTGAAACCTTTGGTGATCAGTTCAGATCAGATCTGTCCCCTTTTCAAAACCTGTCAAGCTCCTTTCAAATCAAAAATCAAATCAAATTTTATTTGTATAGCACATTTCAGCATCAAGGCATTTCAAAGTGCTTTACATAATTA
>JAUZNJ010031644.1:0-14115 GCA_034780135.1 Jordanella pulchra | reverse complement strand
TGTTTTACAGCATGAAATGTCTGAATGAGTGCTCATCCAAGACTGGTGATTCCATACTTTTTGCCAGGGGTTGTAAGACATGAACAAGTAAATGTCTGACTAAACTGATCGCCATCATCCTATGCTTTTCTAACTGTGAGACAGCTGAGTTTTCATTCATGTTAAATAGCCAGGGACCAAAGTTATTGACGAGTCTCACATGACAGTCACTAGTGCAAACATAGCCAGTATACAAGTTGCTCAGCAAGAGAAATGACTCAATGAATACATGATTGTGATGTGACAATTGTTCTTTTTTCGATGTTATGTTTTTAAAAAAGGTTTTTTTTTAATATATAGAGGGGTATTTTTACTGGAAAATATCTTTAAAATAGCCTTTTTATTTGAACCTTTGTGACTAAAACATTGTTTGATGAGCCAGCTGACAACTCATTAGTTCAGAGGTGATGCATCTATAAGCCTGTAGCCTATCTTTCCTGAACATACTTTGGGTCTCTGTTTCTGCAGATGTGACATCCAGTGTATTCCTGTTGAACAGGTCTAATCTAGCAAACAAATGAAGCGTTATATTCTAGAAAGATTTTGATGAAACTTAGGAGTGACCCAACTCCAGTTTAATTCAAGCACCAATAGCAACTCCATGGAAGACCCACAAAGAAAAACCAGCAGGCACTACGAGAACGAGCAGAAGATCTCTGCAGGTCTGTGTTTTGACCACAGGTGGCAGTATCAATAGAAAACTCCATCCTCCATCTTTAAGAGGAGAAAAAAAATGTATTAAGACAACCAATAAGAGTCTTTCTCTATCAGTGAGAGGGGTACATCTGTAGCATCTATTAAATAAGGAGTCCAAACAAAGTATGAATAATGTATAAAACAGCTTAAAAAACATTACAAAGATAAGCTTAATAGAAATATGTTGCACAGGTTGTGTCTAAATTACCGTAATGCTTTTGTTGATATTAGACATGTTTAAATACTTGTACATTCAATGAGAAGAATGTAATGTTTAGGCATCAAAAAGGTGTGGAGAGATTTAGCTGATTGTATGTTGATGTGTAAAAGAAGGGCAGGAAATCATAAGATCCTATTTTGAAAATTGCATTTCAGTTGGAATCCTATTTGTCTTTTTTTCTCTTTCTGTTTTAACTTTGGTATTACCTGTTTGAAATAAATAAATAAATTTAATAATATTGTTAATTCTGAAAGTAAAGCTGGAAAATAAAGCCTATCATATCCCCCCAATTTCTCAGTGAATCATTTTTAAAACACAAATTTGTAATTCAATAAGGTGTTAAAATTTTGCTTGCCTCCTATATTACCAAAATATTCCCCTGAGAAACATGTCTCACGGGACTGAAACGTGTCTGCTCAGAAAATAAGTTGCACAGCGGTGTGTGACTGATTGATTACGGCTCGGTAGGTATTTCCTGCATGAATAAAGAAAGAGTTTAAAACAAGATGCCGAAAGCAATACGTCTCTTTTGGAGATGTACATGGGTGAACATAAGATAAACATAAAGAGGGAAGATTCTGGGTTATAATCCTGCCCCGGAGTCTTTAGTCATGGTTGTTTTTTTCTGTGCATGCATGACTTCTCTCCTCCTCCCAAAGAATAATAAATATGTTTGTTAGGTCAGTTGGTTCTCTTAATTGCACTCTAGATATTAATGTGTGTATGCATAATGTTTGTCTCAGTTGCACTGTGATGTTGACCGGTCCAGGTTGCACAGCATCTCTCACCCATTTATCCATCCACCCACCCATCCACCCATATGGTGGTGAAATTACACACAAATGCACACAGCACTGGGCTTGGCAGAGTGCCATAAAGCCCTCCTGCAGGTGCTTCTGCAACAACCAAAGCAATGCTGTGAAGCAGATGTTAGATGCTTACATAGTAATAATGAATACTAGAGTACATTATTTGCCTTTACTTTGAGCGTAGATTCCTTTCACAATAATTGAATCTGATGACGCATTTGTAAAATACAGCTTGCTGTTTTACAGAAATTAATTTTAACTGGATCATGAGAACACTTAAAAAAAACATAAAACTTAAGTAATCCAACAGAGGTGCTATTTGCTCATACTTGAATGTTCCGGTTGCAAAAGCAAGAGTAGAGTAAGACAATAAACACTTTTTACTGCATCATTAGAAATTACAAAGTAATAATAATTTCGTGAAAGATATTCCTCATGATTTTATCATAGCTCTAGCCATCAGACGAAAACCCGCAGAGACCTTCAGTTGTTCTATTTTGTACAAAACAAAAAAGGATAAAGATTCAGCAAGCAAAGGGTTTCAGACTAATCAGAACACAAAGTTGCCAAAAGACTAAATTCACACAGCAGGTCTTAATGCTCAACTTAAACATTTTTTGATTGTTTTTTTTTAACTCATATGTAGTTTTGAAAAAACTCACATTCTTCAATGAAAAGTTTTTACACTTCAGTGGGGTGGTTTTTTTGGTTGTATTAAAATTATCAATTTTCACAAAAATGCAATGGAAACAGTTTTCCCATCAGACAAATCTTGTGATCTGCAACAGGACCTTACTACCTTCTAAAAGGCTAAAGATCAGGAGTAGTTGGAGGATGATGGTGCAGCATATTTGGATTGATTGAGGAGAATGAGTATTTTTACATTTAGCTTGTGATGATAAGCACCATGAGCACTAGAGCCGCGGCTGAAATATGGATATATCTTACATTTACATCCTTAGCTACTATGTTGTTTTCAAGAGTTAGGGCATGAACAAATTTATTCTCATGCAATCTTAATTGTATTTCCTATTTAATGGAAATACAGCAGTTGAGAGAATTAGCATTTTGAAATGAGTAAAATATGAAGATCATTTTACACACATTTGTAATGGAAGGGCAGCTAGTGATGGTGCTGCTGTAGAGAACTCTCTGTTGTGCCGTGGGAGCCCTGGCAATGACCCACGACTTGTATAAAGTTGGACTTAACTGTTCTGATTTCAGACTCTGAAAAATGGACCATTCAGACTGCCATGAAAAAGTCGAATAAGAGTTGTATATCGGCAAAAGATCGGATTTGTGTCACATTTGCCTGCTGTATGAATATAGCCTAAGAAGATCTTACTTTGCTTCAGAATATTTATACTGCTGTGTGTGTTATTCTAATCAGCCAGTTATGGTCAAAGATCTTAAGAGCTTTCAAATTAGTTGACCTCTGAACCAGTTAAAGTGTACAATTCATCTTGTAGAAATGTTATTTCCTTCAGCAGCTCTGAAGCAAATCGTCATAATTTCGACCTGGCTTTAATTGCTGTCAGTTTGCTAACTCTCTTTGACTAATTAACTTTAAGTCGAATGCTTGGCAGGGCGAGAAATTCTCCTGTCCCCACACAGTATCAGACTTAATCTGTGATTCAGTTAGTTTTTATGAAACCTGTGAACTGCAAAAGCTTAAAATATTCCTCTATACTGCATTAGCTTCCTGTCTGGTTTGGGGAATGTCTTTCAAGATTGTTTTGTCAAATCTTAGTATAAATGTTAATAAAGCAGATATAATTGGATGTGAGAAACAGCGACAGATAACAGACACTCTTCTCTCTTCCTCTCTAGCATGTATCCCTAAGAATAACAGCTTCAAATGCTGCAGTTTTGGACAAACTTGTAGTGTTGTGTTGCCTGCAGAAACGGTTCAGAGTAAAAAAAAAAAACAAAACAGATTAATAATGAAACAAGTAATCCAAAAAAATTGTAATTTTAATACGTTTTTTTTTCTTTCTTTCTTACAGCATTCACCGTACCAATTTTATTTGCATTTTTAAAGATGGCCGCTCGACAAGTTTGTTTGTGTCTGCAAACAGTTAACTGAGAACCTGACCTAACTTTGGATTAAGCACCTACAGAGATGGTAAAGTATTGGAAATTGGGTGGAGAAGAAGGAAAGTGAGAAATGTCCAAGCAGAAACAAAAGCAATCTTCCAAACCAATAGAGGCATGTATGCGAAAAAATATGGAGGTCAATCAAGATGAGACAACAGAGGAGCCTCATAATCTACATCCATAGGTATTTTTAAAATACTCAGAGAACTGAAGGAATATTCTGGAACAATAGTCTTCTTTTGAATCATTAAAGACTGAGTTGAATGTGCAGATTTCACAAGTGTTAAAAAAGAAAAGATGAAGATGAACAGCGACTGGCTGAGAGTTAAGATAGAGAAATGAAAAATCTAAAGTACTTTTACATGTCCTTCAAATGCAAAAAAACAACTAAAACTCAAATACGAGGAGCTGGAAAGTCAAGTCAGAAAAATCATCACAATTGTTTACTTTTCAGTAGCAATGTTTGAACTTTCAGTATTTAGTTTTCTTTTTTTATTTTACAGTGCCAAATCTCTTTTTAAATGTCAGTGCCAGCTGTCACTGCTTTAGCGCCATATACTTTTTACGTCTCTTTTTTCTGAAACTGAAATGTCTGTGCTTTCTTTAGCAGGCCTTATGAAGTTGCTTGAAATCTGGTGAGCTGGGACACTTGGTCTGGGTGTATAAAGGGCCTAAAAGACATCTTTTAACTGACAGATACCATTGAATGGCACACATACAGCTGTTGTGATCATCTATAGTCAGTCTGTCTGTGATCCTCTGCTTGCGGACAGCCTGACTAAACCACTTTCTCCTCCTGTCTCATTCTTCACAGTACAACGTTCAGTTAGTTGCTTTCTTCTGTTGGAATCTAAGTTGAAGGCTTTTCTCTCGAGACCTGTCTTCTAACTCAGGTCTGAATAATCTTCCAGTGTGATAAAATCTCTGTTTGACCAATATTATATGGTGGAGTAATTCCAATAAAAATGTTCTGTAAACATATTTAGTCAAAACAGCTGAAATGGCCTTTGATTACTGTTACACAGAGCCCAACAGAGTTGGAAGCTAATTTCACACAAACCTGTTATTATGCTAAGATTTTTATTCCTGTTTTTTTTTTCTAAACATAACAATGGGCTCATCTTTTACTGTGATTTATTAAAGTGGCTCTCTTCATCCCTTTGTCACGAAAACTGGCTCAGAACACATCTGCTTAACTGTTTTTCAGCAGAAGGTCACACTAAGCCTATTTGAGCTGCAGAGTTCTTCTTTAAAGGGATGTTTTTCCTCTCCACTGTCACTGCATGGATGCTCTGTGTGAGGGATTGCAGTAGAGTCAATGACACTGTGTAAGCATATATCGCTGCCATAAAATCATTCACAAGGAAAATGCAAGACAATGTCCTGCAATCAGCTGGTTTTCCTTAGATAGAAACTTGTTACCAATCTGACTGTATGATCTGATTAAATAGTCTCTAACATTGCATTTGAATTGGGACTATATAAATTAACTGAATTGAAATTGAAATAAAATCTTAACTATTGGCAGAAGTTAAAAAAAAATATTTTTTTTCCCAGATTTCCTGCAGAAATGTTTCCTAGTTCAAAAAGCTTAGCTTGGAAGTCATTTGATTTGTAGCACCTTTCTGTGATTACATACATGTTTAATTTAGCCGTGTCATGTCTTCTGGTTCACATCGGTTTTCAGTTATCAGTATGAATCATGTTCGTCTGTAAAACACTCAATATCTCTGGGTTGCCTGCCAACATGGAAGCTGTGCCAAAGAGAATCCTATGAGTCAAGAGTAAATCAACACACATTTTGATGTACGGATCATAGAGTTTAAGACGGTCAAGAGTTTTGACAAAATTTAGATTTTCATTTCTGTATTTTAGGCTTAAAGTTAAGATGAGCTTTGACTCCATCTTTTAACTCAGCTGAAGCTGTCAGCTGCACCTTCATTTCTCCTGCTACTCTCCTGTTTCACCTTCAGCTACTGTAAACAGAGACTGGTGTCAGCTCATCTGCTACATCTATCAGCAGCTTTATTCACACTGAACACAGCACTTCTGTTACATGCGATGAAGACTGGGACATCACTGCAGCAAACGCACACTTCTTTGCTTTGTTGAATGTTTTTAGGAAATAGATTCCTGATAGCTTTGAAGCTCCAGAGAGCATCAGACAGAGATTTGCATTCAAATATCCTGTTACTGCTGTTTTATTTTCAACTTCGACCAAAAAAAAAAAAATACAATGCATCACATGGTCATAAAATAAAGAAAAAATGTCTTGCCTTAAAATCAAAGGAAGACAGCACCAGTGATGACTGCTATGCAGAAGTGCAGCAAGCTGTTCTGCCAGCTCTGTCTGCATGTTTCCAGATGAGAGAGCAGTGCATATGATGCCAAATGGATAAACAAACTACAGTCTGGGGATAAGAGCTGAAGATCTGATCACTGTTTTGGCCACTGCTGTCACACTGGCATTAGACTTGAGGCCTATTTAACAAAACAAAGACAATGGATTGAGCTGGGATTTTCTGGATATCCTGGTTTAGTTAAGCCTTGACTTAGGTTCACAAAAGTTACATAAGTTAGAATAGTGATTTGTTCCGTGGAGCTAGCCTGCCAGGCTAACAGGCAGGCTTACTTACTCCCAGTGGCTTATCTGTTCAGTCAGTGTCAAAACAATGACAAACCAATGACTTTTGTCCATGATTCCATTTAAGGTATGTGGGACACTTTACCAACCTAATAAGACATTGAGGTTAATTTTAACTAAAACTAATTTGTCTTAAAAAAAATCAAGCTTATCACAGCACTATCCACCAATACAAATCCTACCGCAATATGTTTACTCTGAGTGATGAGTCATATACCACGAATAGCTGCCAGATGTTAAAAACATGCAGAAAGAAGCTTATTTATATGTGCTAAAAGTAAGACCAAGAGTGCCATAATGGCATTTTGAAACCATATTAGATTACATTGTTTACATTCTGGGCTTTCTTGCTGCCCTTGGATGCGATTCTTTGAAGGTTGTCTGAATAAACTGTTTATTATGTGACATATTGTTAACCTCTTGCTAAATTAAATATGTCAAAGACAAAGTCTGTTACACCCAATACACACTGCAATATCTACACACTCACTGAAACTGGCTTAAAACTTTATATTTAAAAGAATGTTTAAAAAAACTGAGATGATTGTTTTTTTTAACAAATGTCAAAACAGAGGCTACCAAAGATAAGCAATGTGTGTGGGTAGTCTTTTAGCAGGTGATGCATTTCTCTTTCTCTCTCCTAGCTTTGTGCTTCTGTTAACCTCAGAGCCACTCACAAGCATCCCATGACAACATGGCCAGACCACAAAAACAGCCAGCATGACCTTTATGATCACAGCAGCAGACCCTGTCCATACTCAAGTATGGTGACGAGGGAACGTTGGGCAGAGCAAACGACAAGGTTTGCTTATGTTCCAAGTATGAGTCTAATTAAAGTTTAATTCACTGCGAAGTGCTGCTATGTCATCCAGGTGCAAAATACCAGATAATAATAACAACCCCTCTGAAGTAGAGATTTCAGAAAAATACAGCAAAAGAAAGGGAGCAACATCAGCACCGCAGTTAACCTACAGTGAAAACCTGTCACTAGCTTCTTTTGGTGATCAAATTAGGCAAGATTTTTCAATGATGTCATATAGCACCTACACTTACACTTGATATTATGCTTTTTCTGTTTAAATTAATTCTAAGAAATCTACAAATGTAGATAAATGATTAAATCCTCTTTTTATGTTTTAACCACACTGCAAAAAGATCTAAAAATGAGTAAGATTTTTTTAAAATAAGTCTATTTACCCTTAATTTGAGTAGGTAAATAACATAATCTGCTAATGGAGTATTTTTCCCCTAAAATACGACCATTAGATATTTTTGCACTAGAAATATGAGACTGCAAATGTTGTTCTTATTTTAAACATAAACTGTCTTATTCTATTGTCAAAGTGTCTCACTTACCTGCTTAGTTCAAGAATAAATGCACATGTTTTAAGGAAAAATGACTTAGATTTTAATGTTTTGCACTGTTGGTTCATTTTTAACTCATAAATTGTTATATAGAGACTTTAAACTGACAACCAAAGGTTATATTTGTCTTATTTCCTGTTGGTCTTATTTCTGCAGTACTTTATCTTCATTTCATTGATTGTTGAACCTCCAGTGCATGTAATTATTTGGTAAAATACAAAGTGTGTTTTGCATAAACATAAACTTTATAGTTGTGTCATTACAAAATCCTCTACCTTACAACTTATTTACTTTTATAATTTCATTTTTTTTATCTTCTTGTTCCTTGAAAGGGTAAATGGAAAGCAGACTGCCTGGGAGAAATTTGAGCACAAGGACTTCATTCATTCAAGATGTTTTAACCACATTACAGGTCAGGATGATACATAAGCTGAGAGTGAAGTATTTTTAAATTGTCTTTTTCTCCACAGAACATACAGCTAATCAGACAGCATGTCTATCCTGACAGAATGTTATTAATGGTGTCATAGAGAGGAAGCTGCAGAATGATTGCTCACTGTATGCAACACAACATAGTTTTGTGTCGTTTCTTTTCTAGTGTCCTTTCAGTTTTGTTTGCTGTCCTTGTAGCAATGTGACAGTAGTGGAGGACACCCTATAAGCTCAGGCTGCATGTCTTTCTTGTACAAACATAAAAAATATATTTTAATCTTCGAGTGTCTGATGGTTAAGCTATTCTGTCTGGGTTGTTACTTGATGTGCGAAGGTCAAAGGTTATCTGAGCCATTAAAAGCAGGCTGGCTGATAAATTGTCCTTCCTTTTGTTGCTTTGCTAACATCGCTTAATGTAGGGATTTGGGAATTTGAAATTGTGGATGATCTATGAAGGAATTAAACAGAGCATTTGCATTTGTCTGTCTTGTGCATTGTCTGTACCACATCTTCAGCAGGTAATGGGTGAAAAGTGGGATCATCACTTTTCAAACCCCTTTAACGTACACAGTGAGATCAAAGACAAAATCCATCATTTGGTTTGATTTGAAGCAATCAAATGATCAATTATGAGGTGGTTTTTGTATATATTAACTGGAGGGTTGTTAGTAACAAGAATTTTAAATGTAATAAATTTTCCAAGACAAAATTAAACCTCAGAAAGATTCAAAAATATTTCTGAAAGGAAATAGCCTATCAACACATGAACTCTGAAAATCATAGTGCAAAACCATGGACAACTCTATTAACCTGAAAGAAAATTGGATTCTCATCTATTTTCTGAAAGTAAACGAATGTTGAAATAATTTTTCTTCCCATGTGTGTTTTAAAACGTTTTTTTCTTGTTTCTTCCTTCCTATTTCCATCTGAACCTCCTGTGTCAGATTTTGTTTTTCCTGGACTAAACCATTACACCAGAGAATTTAAAATGCTAGATTGGCTTTTGTGATTTGAAGAGTTTGAGGCATAATATATTGATCACTACAATATGATCAATAGGAAATAAAAAATATTTTAAATAAAACAGGTCAAAGCTGTATTTTCACAAAGGCTGAGGAAGTTGTAACAAATTTAGTCTGGAAACGAAGTCATCTGTATTGATCTCTAAATATAATTTCTGTTGTGGCAAAGGCAAGGCAGGTTTATTTGTACAGCACAATTCAGTACAGGGACAATTCAAAGTGCTTTACATGAAACAGAAAATAGAACAGAAGAAAAAAATGTAAGATAAAGCAAATAAACATTAAAAAACATGTGCAAAACAGATGACCACAACCTTAAAACTAATAATACCTCGGTTAACAGTTTACCTTCAACAGTCAAAGGCAGCTCTAAACAAATGGGTTTTTAACCTTCGCTTAAAATACTCAGGCTTTCAGCAGTTTTACAGTCCTCTGGGAATTTGTTCCACATAAGTAGAACTAAACGCTGCTTCTCCATGTTTGGTTCTGGGCGGACAGAGTAGGCTTGAACTACAAAGGACCCAAATACAGAGAAGAGAATGATTTTAATACCACAACTGAAAACAAATTTGAACAGCCAATAGTATGCTGAGGACAACAAATGATCTGTTGCTAGATGTGAAAGAAAGTAAGGTTCTGATGGAGAAGAATAATATTAATAAACCACTGAAAACAGAAAATAGTCTGAAAACACTAACACAACCACCAAACATCAAATAATAAATAAAAACAATCCCCAAATAGAACAAGATTAGAAAACTACACTCAAAGTCGAGCAGACAGGGAAAAGGCACAAAAGAATATTTATTTAGAATTTCAATTTCCTAAAGCAATGCTTTACAAAGTTAGCTGCACAGAATAAGTATGTAGCAAAAATCTTCTCTACGATATTGGTTTCCTGAGAAATGTGCTTAAAGAAGTGCCTGTGTGATTAGAAAGCAAGACGTTTAATTTAAATAAATAAAAAAAAAACAACTTGATACTGTATAACTGCACTGCAAAACATCCTACAAACCCTAAACTAAGCTATATTCCTTCCACATTGATGATGATACCACCACCTTAGGTTTTTTTTCTTTTTTTAATAATATCCTTTAGGCTTACTGTTATACAGTAGCATTTTCTTAACCTTCTCTGGGGAATCAAATGTATAAACCTCCCTTCTCATTTAATTCTCCTCTTATGTTTGAAGGAAAAGAAGAAATGTCTATTTAACCTTGCAAAACTAAGCATCCTTTCAAGTAAAAATCAGTATTCACACATTTTACAAAAGACCCAGTTCATGCCCTGAGGGAGGTGCAGTCTCCTACACAATGTTGCTCACCTTGTGTCTCATCAAAAGATATCAGTGACTTCCTTAACTGGCAGGTGAAGCCATTACTCCATCACAAGGAATTGGAAACAAAACCTTTACCCACAGGGCTCCGAGGCTGATGTCAGTCAGCATGTTAAGTGTATGCAGGGTCTTACGGTGGAGCCGTTACAGCAGATGACTCACCTTTCAAATATCATAAACTGTACATGAAACCGGACTGATAGAAGATATATTACAGTTAAAAGTATTATTTGTAACTAATATTTAAGGCAAGGCATATTTATTTATGTTGCACAATTCAGTACATGGAAAATTGAAAGTATTTTACAAAAATAAAAAGAGTAAAAGCAAATAAACGTACAAACATTAGTAAAACAGATAAAACAGTTAAACTAAAACCATAAGCTAATAATACCTCAGACATCTACTTAACTTCAACAGTCTTCTGGGAGTTTGTTCCAGATAAGTGGGGCATAGGACCTAAATGCTGCTTCTCCATGTTTGGTTCTGGGTGGACAGAGTAGGCTTGGAAGTTGAAGCATACGGTGTTCGAATCCAGCAGCATGTGGCATCTGATTACATCACAGCGTGGCGCCGTGGCCTGTTTGAACTGGAAGACTCCTTCGGATGCAGCCGACGAGTGCAGACTTGTTTTTGAACGACAGGTCCGGTGTGTCCTCCGTAGCCTTGGGTTTCCCGGGATTTATTGCGAGTCCAAGCAAGCCGGCTGCTTCGTGGTCAGAGGAAAAACAGTAATGGCGACGAGCAGAGGTGAATATTGTAAGTGCAGATTAATATAATCAAAGTATATCAACAGTTCCTTCTGAAAATAATGAAAATATATTTTTTAGATGATTAGTGAGTCCGATATGTGGCAGATAATGTTTATTTATCATTGGAAAATGTTATCTGTCCCTGTGGAAATGGGTTTGGCTGACATTTAAGCACAGATTGTTAGTCCACAAAGATTTTTAGTCTTTTTGCGTTTAGTTACTGTTGGGCAGTTCCAGTTATTTCTATTCCCTTGCTCTCTGGTGTTTCACTCAGCTTGGACCTCATGTGTAAAGCCTGTCTATGCAGAAAAGCTTCTGCGAAGTGCTTCATGAATAACTAGGGATGTATAACAATTATAAATGAGTGAAAATGTGTGGTACCAACACAGTTTTTCAATCAACAAAGACAAGCTAAATATCACAAAATCTTAACCAAATATAATGAAATGTGGCTCTATTCAATTAATTTAAATTAAAAGATCATCAAATTGAATGCTTGAATGTTTTTCCATGTGGAATACAATTCCCACCAACCATACTGTATTTTTGCTTATACAGAATTGGATGCTGTTGCCAGAGTCGCATTTTATTTTTTTCTTTTTGGTTGGAATAATACAAAACAACTAGAGTGAAAATCTGGTATCACAAGGACAAAAGCTATACAGATGATACAACAACACGGTGTTTTCCCACTTACAGTCTCACTCTTCTTCCCCCAGCAGAGCCTGAGGAAGTGTTTATGGAGGGAGAAGTTCAGGAATCTCTGCTGAGACTGCAGACCCGGTCCCAGATGAAGCAAAAGTCCACAAATACGAGTCTCACTGATCAACTGCATGTGCTAGTTCTTTCATAACTTGAGAAGTCTATAAACACACTATTCGTGACACCAAAACACTGTTACATTTTTCCTGCAAACTACCACCAATTTGCTCAACTAATATAGGCATGCAGTGATACAAATGAGTTTAATCAAGAATGCTGAGTGAGAAATTAGACTACACCGACTTATAATAAGATGAAACTGAAGAAAAAAAAGAACTGCTGCTTAGCTGTCAAGGAACAACTTTGCCAACTCTGAAACGGTTTTGAAATGATGTCTCTCTAATATTAATGGACTTTAAACTTTTATCGCCATTAATTAATTAAAGAGTTAATCTTTTTTTTTACCCTGCTATATGTCGTTTTCTGTTTTTTTAGGGTTCTGTGGCTTTATAGATATTGTTAAGACTATTTCCACCTCTTACTGGCTTAAATGTTTGCAGGCTGCTGCTCTTTAGCAAACATAAAATACCACATGGCAACCCTGGGTACGCCCATATGATTTGCTCAGGAACCAGGAGGTAAACATGTGCTACTGACTGAGTGGAAGTAGTTTTATACCCTACCTCCAGGTTTCAAAGGTTATAAACTTGACTTAGCTGTTGATGATTGAGAGGGTCAATTGTTTATAGGGAAGGTTAGAAATAAGAATGATTTTGGTTACTTTTACAGTAAATCTCCTCTCTGATTCTCCTTTAAAATTTTATCTAGTGCAGAATCAAATTATGTCTGTGCAAAAGGTTTCCCCTGTCTCTGCCAATCGATTGTTACCCAATGTTAACCATTCCATGCAAATACATTGAAAAATAAGAAAAGGAACATTGGAGTGATATGACTATTAATATATATCTTTACTAGGTCTGCCCAAAGTCGATTCTCGAGGGCCGCTGTCCTGCATGTAGTTTCCCTCCTTTAGCAGTTCAGCAAAAGCCTGTTAATCAGAGATGAGTGGAAATGAGCTGTGGAGCAGGGAAACCTCTAAAATCAGCAGGACAGCAACCCTCCAGGGCAGACCTGATCTATATTATATTGAACTGTATGGATTATTCAAAGCTAAAGACTTATGTTTGTGAATTCCTAACTTAGAAGTCATAGCTACAACCGTTTTTTATTAGAATTATGATTTTTTTTAAATTGTACAAAACTGGAGTGGTGTAGAATAAAAGTAGCAATTTTACTGAGAAATCTAGTTTATAAATTAGTATTTAATACATTTTGAAGGGTCCAAGATATACAGAAATGTTCTCATGTTTATAATGCCAATGCCGACACAAAAGAGTTCTGCACCAATAAGAATAGCAGGTTGAAGTCATGTGACACAGGGTTTAGACATTTCCAGATCCTAGTAGCTTCGTCATAGCTCTGTGAAATGACTTCTCAGCATTACATTTCCAAGATTCAGGCAGACCAAAAAAGAAGCAAAATGAGGGTGACCAGTGGCCATCTACTCTCTGGATGGAGTTAAACTTGGACCCATCTCCTTTGATTCAAAGAAAACACTAGTTTATTTCATATAATAAAGTCAGATAAAGGACATTTTATTGCTATGCAATAGCTTCAGAAGTTTAACAAATGCCTGTCTGTATTTTCGTCCGCTCAAGATGAGCTATTAAAAGGTTCAAAATGGTCGCTTTCATATCTACATCTTAAAGTAACTAATGATTGATGCTATGGATTCGAAATAGATGCACTGTTGTTCATATACGTTCAAATGCTCCCAAATGGAGGCAACAGTTCCACTCTTTACAAAGATTTAGTACTTTGACTCATACAGCAAAAATATACTACTATAAATATAAAAATATACTCCTGTTTGATTGCTGTTTGGATTGCTGACCTGCATGCTGAGCTGCTGCTGAGGCTATCTCTATCTGAGCTAAGTTC
>JAUZNJ010031642.1:0-14117 GCA_034780135.1 Jordanella pulchra | reverse complement strand
GTTTGAAATGTTAATAAAACCAGTGATTTTCTTGCTGCTGTTGAGGCACTGCTATTATTTCGAACACAACTGTATGTCTGAAAACACTTGATGATCTTATTTCAAGTACATAATATCCTATTATTCTGTTTTTACGGCATCATCTTAACCACACTCTCAAATTAATCACTTTTTTAAAACATTTTCACTTAGTTTTAGCTCAGTTTTTTCTGACTCTTAGACGAGTCTCTGCTACAACACACCTGAGTTAAATAATCACTTCATTAGCAGGACTGTGGAAACTTGGCTGAATGCCGTGTGGGGGTGTAGGACACACGACCTCGAGGACCAGACTGCATTTTCAGCCTTGAAAAGAAGGAACAGTTTAAATGTCCGATAAGAGCTCAAAATGTGACATTGATGCCAATGATGAGTGCAAATAAACTTCTGAGCAGCAATGAATGCAATAAGTTTCTTACATAAAAATCTACTCATTTCAGGTGCAAAATTGAAGATGCTTTTTCTTTTTGTTAAAAGCTAGAAAAGTCCTTCCATAAAGTGAATAGCAGGGCTGAAAACAGGACAGAACTTGGGAGGAACTGCAATGAACAACATGAGTGTCAGATTGAGCGGTCAGGCAAGCTAGTTCTACCCACCGTCATAGACGCACTGCTTCAGCGCCGCGCTGAAGGTGAGGGGAGGGTCACAAAAACAGTGAAAGGAGCCGGGCGTGTTCTCACACCTCCCATTCTTACAGTACGAGGGGTCCTGGCACTCATTCACATCTGCAAAGGGCACCACAGACACTGGTTACAGTATGAACATCTGCTTCTGGGCCAGAGCTTAGTCTGCAGGTGGTCGACCTCAGGCTTTCGTCCCACCATGTAATGCAGAACAAATTCTTTCCAGCAGTAAATGCTCCATTTGGGGATAAAATATCTCTAATTGTTAAAGATGTGTGTGAGGGGCATCAGCTTAATGTTTAGGAGGAAGATGCTGAAATTAGACAAATAAAACAACAAAACGGGTTGAAATTAAACTGATTAGCTGATCTGTGGTTGGTTAATGAGCAGTTTTCACTGGAGTTGTTCAGATAAAACTGTTTTCTAAATAACATTACTAACACATGTGCTTTCTGTTAGTTTTTTTTGCTATGTGAAGCATTCTTCTTATGGGGATTACACAATCGTGCAGCTGGTCTTTACTTCAAAAAAAACAACACAAAAAGCACTGCTATCTATGAAGTTAAAACAGAAAGGTTTGTTCTAGAAGAA
Source organism: Jordanella pulchra (assembly GCA_034780135.1). Classification (NCBI taxonomy): domain Eukaryota; kingdom Metazoa; phylum Chordata; class Actinopteri; order Cyprinodontiformes; family Cyprinodontidae; genus Jordanella; species Jordanella pulchra. The sequence goes on along the minus strand of JAUZNJ010031642.1, from coordinate 12,864 downwards.
TTCACCGAAAAAAGAAAAAAAAAACATCTGCAAAAGCCAGAGTGCTCTGTTTGGGGGTAAATCAGGGGGTTGAAATGTTCTTACTTTCCCATATTTTTGATAAAAAAGCTGTAGTTTTAAACTTTAGCAATGAATTATTGCTCTTTTTTTGTTTCTATGAGTTTTATGCCCCGATGGTAAATATGAGCGAGAACCTCAACTGATGAGCTACAGCACATAATGTCCTATTCAGTAATAAAAAATGATGTGATCTCTTTAGGGAAGCAGCATCAGAGCAAATGTCTTAAAGAATCTAAACAAGCTTAGAAAGAAGGTCAGCTCTGTTTCAGGAACTCCTCTAAAGCTGATTTTAGGGACACAGACTTCCTGAACATCCTCTTCATCAGATTGTCCAAAAAACAACAGAGTCTATTCAGTCACAGACCATCAGATCTGTTACATTTGCTTTTGTCCCTTAGGAAGTGTTTTTAAAAACTTAATTAAATAAAGTGGAAGAAAGCTTAAGAATAAGAACTAAACACTTCAATAAAATGACATAAAATGCATATAAGCCTTTTAGTATCCCAACAATTCTTCATCCTAACAGCAAGGACCTCATTTCCTGATTATTGGAAGCGTTTTATTCCAAGAAAACATGTTTTATTCCAAGAAAACAATCGGTAAACCACATGTGACAACAGACAGCACAGGACTCCACTAATGAAGGAAAAACACATCCAACATTTACTTTTTAATACCGAGGAAGATAACAAGATAATGAAATGCGAGGATATAGCAAGACTAAACTAGACCCCTACTCTGTCTATATGTCACTACCCATAATATGAGTAAAGCAAAAATGGTAATAAATATGCTGGGATTTTACTGCAGGGACAGAAAATCACATTTTGAGGTAAGGTCAATGTCATGTAGAAAAGATAAATTGTTAGGTAGAGACCTTTCATTTTAGCTGTCTGTCATAACTAAGCCATATTTATGTGCTCTGTGCGTACATCGCAGTGTCAGGTTTCAGGTAATTATATGTAGCTTAACTGTGGCACATGCATCTATCCCTGTAAACATTCATGGGCTATGTTTGGTTTTACACCTACTACGGCTGCAGTTGCTGCCAAGTTAGGTCAAACTGAATGAATATCTTTCCAAATTATGCCAGAAACTAATTATAGTTTCCCTTCATTTAGAACAGTCCATGAGCAGTGGTTAGTGTGGTACCTGTCTCAACAAGTGCTTTCATGCTACGGTACCAAGTTATGCTGTGGCAACAGTTTAATAATACTCTGTTATGAGTCTAACCTCTTAACATGTCAACTGAAGAAGGATGTTGCACTTCTGTGCTAGATATACCTTGTAGGATCTCACGATTTCTCATGGTTTAACATTATCTGGTATTTTTTGAGAACTATTCTAACTCTAAACACTCACTTGAAGAGGATAGTAATTCTCAGAAGTTACGCCAACGTCTGAACCAGGGGCGAAGTAAAACAACAGGTACAGAAAGTAAAGGCCCTGTTCATCCCCACGGGTCCTGCCTAGATACGTATACAGTAAATTAGTGAAGACTCTTTAGCCAAAGCCTAACTGTATCAATAATGCAGCAGGTGGGAGCCTCTATAATCTGTGCTTTTTATGGGTGCACAGAACAAACAACTAAAAAAAAAAAATGGCAGAAATTCATAAATCAATACATGGAGCCACTTGTGGCTCTGGGGCTGCAGCCTTCCAACCCCTGATTTAGATAAAACCTGTGATCCTGTTTCAACGTGGCTAAAAGTGCAAAAGCCTCATTGTTTAAATCAATGATTGAGTAAAATTGCAAAGGTAAACAATTAAAATGGACCAATCAGCTACAGTTTCTCTACCAATGTTTATCATCATATGAAACTGATTATTATGTCTTTGGTACAGGGGCAGTGGCCCCTCTGGGCCCCCTCTAGAACGCCCTTTGTGGACACTTCCTTTCATAGGTGCTTTAGCAGGAAGAGCTTGTGAGGTCCCCAACTGGCACTTAGCATACAAATATAAGGAATCCCACAATCCTTTGCATGCCAGGATGTACAGGCAAAGCCCAGCTCACAGAACTGAACCAGAATACATCTGTGCACCTTCCTGTGTGTTGGTTTGGGTCGTGAGGAGCTTCAGTAACTCTCTACATTTGTCTAACATGCGTTTTTTGTAGTTCTTTTCCGAAACGCTTTAGTCCTAATTTGACTAGTATCATCACTAGCCTGCGCGTTTCAGTCAGCTAACAGTGTTTAAAAGGTTACAGGCTTTCTAAGTTCAGTCCATTTTATGGACCCACAATCATGTCCATAGAGTTGACCCCAATAAAGTGGAAGGAACAGGAACTAGGAAGATGAGAAAATCACATTTTTTTCTGCTGTGTCTTATTTTTTTTCTTGGATTTGTAACTTGCACCACGCTGACAGATTTCTGGCTCACTAGAAACTTCAAAGTCTCACATTTTTCAACTTATCTGTTTTGGGCAGATAAAGAAAAAAAGTCCAGCGAAACGGACAGATTCATCAAGTCATTCAGATTATAGTATAGCTCCTAAGCAACAGGTTCTTCTAGAAGGTGATGCCAACACTGATTATTTTGATATCATTAAAGCCTGAACTGCGATATGTGCTGCCGATTGCTTTTCTGAAGCTAATTTTGCTTTTCCTTCTTTATTTTATATGATTAAAAGGCAGAATGATAACAAATGTTAAGAAGTCTAAATTTAATATAAAAACAAACAAGCAGCAAATGTTGGCAGGATATCTATATCACACAATCAACTCCAGCCTTGGCTGCTGATTGCATTCAATCATCAGCAAACTAGACCACATATTAGCTGCTGCCGATACAATACAGCAAATGCTAATACCAGTCAAATAAATTGGTGGGCAGATGAATCGGTCTTGTAGGATCAATCAATCCATTAATTAGGGATGTGTTTAATAGGAATCAGTCTTGATGCAAAGAGAAATCCCAGCTTGTCAAAGCATCAACATAAATGAAAGGAATTATCTTTTAATCTACAGACTTCATTAGCTCGTAATCATTCCACATTTAATAACATAGTTCTTTTAAAAGCGTCTGCTTTTGTTTTAGATGGAAATATTAGTGCTTTAAAGACAGGTTGACAGTCATCACATGAAAACTTACCAGCCTGCTCCTCCAGAGTCACACAGCTGTTTCGGTCAACAGCAAGCGTCCAAGGCGGAGTACAATGGCAGTAGTACGAACCCACCGTGTTCACACAAAAGCCATTCTTACAGTTTTCGGGGTTGTCACATTCATTGACATCTGCACAAGAAAAGCAGCAGAGGTGAAGATAATGTCCAAAAACAAGAAGGAAGGAGAGGCATAGAGCCAGGAGAAAGAAAAGATGACTAACCTGTTACTGTTGGCATCACACACCTCTTGCTGTTGGAATCCGGGATCCAGGGCTGATCACAGACGCAAAAAAAGCTTCCTTCAGTGTTAACACACCGGCCATTAGTGCAAAGGGACTCGTCATGACATTCATTTACATCTGCGAGGATTAAGCATATATCAAATGAGCACAAACCTCCTAAAAAATCCCTTTTAAATAAAAAAACGCAGCCTTTTCATTATTTCAGAGCTTACCAATGCACTCAAGATGGTTGCTGTCATAGTAAAAGCCTTGTTGACAGTAGCACTCGTAGCCTCGCAGCGTGTTTTCACAACGGCCCTTTTTGCAGATTTCCTCAGCGAACAAAGTGCACTCATCAATGTCTGCGGAAACCAGACAACAAGTTGCTGTTCAGTGAAAGATTCTTTTACTGTAAGTGAAAACAAACACAATCCTCCTCATGCATTATTAGTGGAAACTACAGAAAATCCAGAATCTAATCTGCAAAAACTTTGGTGCATCTGGTACGACAAGTGAGTGGCAATATCTCTATACCAAGACAAGTCTAGTTAATTTATATATATATATATAATTTCAGTGGCAAGACAATTAAAAGTACTGGAAAGGTAAAAGGAAAAAAGTTAAAGAGAATAAAAGTGAATGATTATATAAAGAAAAGATAAAATGCTGGATTTTTTCAGTGGACCCTGAAGCTGATTTTATGTAGATTTGATTTTGTTTTTTACTTAAAATAAAAGAACAATAAAGAAATTTGGATGTTATAGCGTGTTATATTTTCACACATTGACAGCCTTCAAATGGCTACAAAAATAAAATATAGTTTTAATAAAATGAAACAGAAATCACATTATTCCAGAACCCCTTCGCCTCAGTAAGACTGTACAGCAGGACTGTGTAGTCTATTTATTTTCATGTGAAAAAACAGTAAACCATGGAAGTGAATTCAGTGCAACGCTGAGAAAGTAAAGAGCAACATGTGTTGTTAACTGCAGCCTGCCGTCAGTCAGAGATACTTCTAACCGATGCATAAAGTTTCCGGAAATGAGTAAATCAAAGCCTCTGACTTCTGAACTCTTCCCCTCAGTCTTCATTCAACAACCTGATGAACATCCGTCAGCCATCAGCATCACATTTGTCTCTGTTTCTGTTCCTTTTGATGCAGTTGTAGTAATGAGCCAATATGTGAAAAGCAATTAGTTATTTTATCAATGAAAGTATTGAGTTTCTAACACTGCTACGATGCAACACTGGTGTTAATACAGATGTTAAATGATAAAGATTTAACTTGTACATCTAGGAATTGCTGCTCATGAACAGTCAGTAAGCAGACATCTAACTGCTGCGATTACAGTTAGGGAGTTAAAAGGAACAAACCGTGGTAGGCAGGTAGGTTGTACTGGATTCTTTGTTCGCTGTAGAAACCTTGACCATGTGGACAGAGGGAGTGGAACTCAGCTACATCAGGGATAAAAAAGAGCTTTTATGAAGTTATAAGCTAATTAGAGCAAATGGTTTATCTTGAACTAGTGGATAAGTGTACCTGAGTGGGAGACGGGGCAGGGATGGATCTCACAGTGGTCTCCCCATCCCACGCCGATGGAGCAGCAGCACTCCTGTTTGGTGACGTTGATGGCCAGGACGCTGTCACAGAACACTGCGTCATCAAGGTTCAGGTAACACTCCTTCTTCTCATTGGTCAGCATTTGAACGGCTGCAAGTATAGACGACGCAGAGTTTGAAACGGGTTATCTTTTACTCCAGCTGGCCTCTCCTTCTCTCCCCACACTCGTAGATTTCTGGGTCTCTTTCAAAATCCACTAAAATGTGGCTTAGAAAAAAATACCTTTATTGGGATTCAGGATTTTAGATTTGGAGGAGGTGGTTTTAGCGTCTAGAGATTGAATGTTCAGTTCATTAGATGAATGCAGTTGTAAACATGAGACCTACCCTCGCAGCTGTGCATGTCCTCTGAGAGGACGTAGCCGTGATTGCAGACGCAAACGTATGAGCCCAGTCTGTTCTCGCATGAGCCATAGGGCTGGCAGAGGTTCCTGTCTGCCGCAGCGCATTCATCTATGTCTGAAAGGAAAAGCACACAAGCTGCTCTAAGTATTCAACCTATAGTTGCTAGAAAATGTTAATAACAACAGGAAAGGCAAGTTTATTTATATCACATGTTTAAGTAGCAAGACAAAGTGTCGTATTTGAAAAAAAAAAGAAGTACAGTATTGCAGCGGCATGAAGGTAACATGAATAATTACAGGCAACAGAAATGAATGATTGAAATAAGATGATAACTTAAGAAAAGATAAAATGATTGTTAAAAAAATGAAAGGAAAGTAGGAGTACATCGCTCAGTCAAAGGCCTCAATAAACAAATATCGATTGAGTGGAGCATAAGCACTAAATCAGCTTCTCCATGTTTGGCTCTGGCTCTGCAGAGTAGATTTGTTCCAGAAGACCTGAGGGGTCTGGCTGTCGATCCCCTGCCAACCAGTCTGTAATATATTTGGGACTAAGTCATTCAGTGATTTGTAGACTAACAGAAGGATTTTAAAGTCTCGTCTCTTAAGAACTGGGCTGATGCGCTCCACTTTCTTAGTTCTGGTGAGGACACAGGCAGCAGCAGCCTGTTTATTTTAGGCAGACCTATGGAGACACCACTGCAGGGATCAATTCTACTAAATATGGACGAAGCAGGAATTCATTTTTCAAGGTTTAGGTGATAGAAGGCGCCTTTATGATCCTCTGAATGTTCTAGTCTGAGTCCATCACTACACCCAGATCTAGAGCCTGATTGGAGGTTTTTAGCTAGACTGGCTGAAGCTGTGTGTTCAATATTAAACGCTTTTCCAAAAATAGTATTTCCGCGTCGTCTTGATGCAGAAACAAGAGTCAAAACTCATCACTGTATATCTGGTTTATTTTATCTGCAATTACCTCGTTGGAAATAAAAGGAATAAAGATAAAGAGAAAACAGAGAATCAACACATTTAAGTCTTTTCTACAGTAGAAACCAACCTTGGCATTTCCAGCCGTCGACCAGTTCGTAGCCCTTCTGGCACTCGCAGCGGTACGACCCCATGCTGTTGATACATCTGCCTCTGAGACAACTGGACGGCCGCTCGCACTCGTTAATGTCTGGAAGGCAGCAGAGGTTTTTAAAGTCACCGTTAGAAGCTGGTTGATATGAAACGGACTTTTCTTGTGGACTGAGTTTTGTTCCATTATTTTTGCAAGCACATAATTCTTTTTATAAATAGAAAAGCGGAAAAAAAAACATATTTTTTAAATTGAAATATAAAAATAATGCAATCCAGAAATTATACTTTCTTAGATTTTTTAAAGAGTAAAATCATGTAATTTTAAGAGCAAATTTGCAGTTTTCTCAAACTTTGTTTTATCAAAATCTAATTAGATCAAAAATATTATTTCATTGTATTTTTTCTAATGTCTTTTTCAAATTTCATGTTTTGACATTTTTTTCTTTATGTTTTTACTGATTTTATACTCAACATTTGTTTCTTATTTTTTACAGGGAAGATTTTTAAAAATGTTTTTTAGTTCTGTTTCTCAGATTTTCATGAAATGCTTTCTTTTCAAAGATCACATTCTCTTCACCTAAAGCCCAATCTAAATGCTGGCTCCTGACACACATTGACCAATTAAAAACGTGTTGTTAACTTTGACCAATAGTCAGCCGCTCTTGTCCCAAAAACATAAAATGATCTTAGAAACCCAAATTGAAAAGAATAAAATTTGTAAAACACAATCTAAAAATCTGACCTTTTACTTTTCTTCCTCTGTCTGTGAAAAGTGTGAAACTGTCCTATCTTGATGCAGAAAACAATTATGCCTTTAATGTTTGCTGATCAGCAATGCCTCATAAAAGGCCTCAGGTGTTAAACCTGTTAAAACTATCCTGCGTTTGCTGCAGCTTTACTTATGTTGGCTTGCATGTTGGTGTAGGCGGAGCGATCTTGCAGTTGGCATTCTGTCAATTGGTGCTTTATAAATAAACCAAATTACATGATGTAGATCTATTGTGCAGATACCATGGTTATTAATTATCTGATTGTTGTTCTTAAAATAATCCCAGACTCTGAGATCTTCTCCATTCCTGGTTGGAGGGATTAAAATAAAGGTTTTGTTCTGGTATTATTTGCACCTTCACAGTGGCTGCCCTCTTGTGTGCGCTGGAATCCGGAGAAGCACAGGCACTGGAAGGAGCCTTCTGTGTTGACGCAGTGGCCATTAGCACACAGAGGACCGTACGCACACTCATCAATGTCTGTAAGCAAGATTATTTATGCAATTGTTTAAACCCCCCAAACACCAACAGAATTTCTAATATCTAGCTGCTTGCAAAAGTAGGATTTGGTAAAAATAAAGCGTTACTCACCATTGCAGCTTTTACCGTCTACAGAATGAATGAATCCCTCGTTGCACAGGCATCGGTGAGTACCAGGGAGGTTCTCGCACTGCCCGTTAGGACAGATGCCAGACTGCTGACACTCATTGATGTCTGTTAAGACGTGATAGAAACGGTTAAATGAGGATTTTTAGATTGTTCTTCTTTAATGCAACTGTACTTGAAACAATAGAAATACGTGATTTACTCTGTATTCATGCGTTTAAACGTTCTATATCAAACAAAATGACCTTTTTTTTATTTTAACCTTTCTAAAATGTTATTTGTCGCATCAAAATCTTCTTATACATGTTCATTTTGCCCTGTTTGTTTTCTGCACTTCCAGCCAAATCTCCAAAATGAGTTGTTTATCCAAGATCGAGAACATTCAGCATAAATGATCACAGTTTGTATATGTATGTTTTCAGATGTAGTATTTGTATAAGAATGGGATGTTTTTGACCTGAGCTTTAGCTCAGACAGCTTAGAGAACCTTGGCCCCAGAACCAAAAAGGATTCAAGAAGATTTAAGTCCATAAACATGGCAGGAAACACCAGAAAGATAATCGTGCTCAATGCTAACGTGATGTTGTGCTAGCTACATGCTTTTCACATAAAAATACTGCATTAATTTGTTTTTTTGTTGAGTGTATATTAATTTTAAGCTGCTAATATGAGCTTGTTGACACTCGCAGTAGAGTGTGTGTTGGATGCAGAGCGTTGGGAAAGTTTTAATGTTTTCAACTCAGTTCCATGTAGTTTATCCCACTGATTTAGTAGCATGTGCTGGGAGATGGTAGTAAAAATAAACTGATTTCTTCTGGCTGGGAAAACTCACCCGACAATAAGCAATATTTCTGGACATTGGGAACCGACCATGTTAACTGGGGTACGGGAGGCCATTTTGACCTGCATTTGGCTCTCGATCACAATCTTTTAACTGCTACAAAGCAAACAGTATCACAAGATACTCCTACAAGGTCATGACCCTGCCCCCCATGGTGCTTTGAGGACAAAGCAACCGTCTCATGCCTGCTTTTTTTCTCTTTGGGGACTGATCTCTGGGCAGTTCACATTGGAGAGGTGCCAGCATGGAAGAATCTCCAGAACAACCAAAAACTAAATGGACCCGATGGCTGACATCCAGAACCAAAGTGCTGCAAAACAGACTGTTTACAATATTGCTTTCAGACTTTCAGATCCCTGGAAGCGGCTGGAGGTGCAAAGCTGCCTTGTTGTTGAGTAGCTGGCTGGAACAAAGACCTTGCCTGCTGTGAGCGCGCCACGCTAAGCTGCTAACTAGATATTGAAGAAACACAGCTTTGCCAAACAGAATGAAGCAGGGGTAGAGGTCTGGCACATCTAGGGACCGAGTTTAAATGATTTGTTTCTGTTATGATTTCATGTGTTTACTGTTGGGTAAACACATGCTAACAGGTTGCACTGCGTGGTAGCCATGCTAACATGTTTTAGCTGTTTATAAAACTACAACAAGCTTTATTTCAATAAGGGTTTAAACACTAATACAACATTAACTTCCTGTGTTTCCTCGTATACTCTTTGCATTTTGATAACCAAATTATGTCCTAAAGTTATCAAATGGGATTCCTTTGCAAGTTTCTAGCTCAATTAAAGGTTAAGAATCAAATAACTTATTGATTTCTAAATAAAGAAATCATTTAATAAAACATTATTTTCCATTTACCTCTTGGATTTCAGATGGGTGGTTTTAAACACATTCCAACTGCCCTAAATTAGTCAAAAGCTAATTGGATCAGAATCCAAGTTCTTCAAGATTAATTTGGTTTTTAAACATAAAATCAGCCAAACTGTCACATCGTTGCATCATTTTACTAAATATGCTTTTCAACCATGTCTTTCCTTCTTTGCACGTCGTAGTGTGGTTGAGTTTCACTAGCATGGCCAAGAGTTGTTTATTTTACTGAAATACGTTGGACTTGTTTTGGTTAATAAACTCATATTTTGAATAGATGTTGTGGTGAATGTATTCTTTATATGTACAGAGTTATCTGTCTGAGCATAATTTGAGGTTGATTCACACTTTTATTTGTTGTTCTAAAACACGACCAGTAGGGAGTGTGTTCACAGAAGAACATACGACAGTCCAAATATCATATTATCTCAGATCATATTTGCCACCCCTAAGAGGTGGACAATAAATATATTATAGTTGCACAAAACACACACACATCTATCTATGTATTGTCTATCTATCCATCTATCTATAGATATACACATGCCTATAGTTGACTTTAGATAAAAAAGTAAATCAACTGAATTTATTGTACTTTTCAGACTAATCTAATATTTATGATATTAGGGAAAAAATGGCAGAAATAATTCATCCAGAGAGTAAAGCTTCACTCACCATAACAGGTGCCTGCATGAGCTGTATAGCCAGGCAAACATGGCACACACTCATAGGAGCCCAGTGTGTTTTCACACTGCTCATTAGGACAAGTGTCTGGACTCAAACACTCATTAATGTCTGGAACAAAACCAGATTTAAGTTGTTATTTCAAAACAAACAAGTAATAAAGAGAAGCCGGGTCAGATGTTTTACACAGATGTCTATAAAGCGTCTTAATACCTTCACAGGCAGGATAACGATGCGACTTGCTCCTAAAGCCGTTGCTACATTTGCATTTATAGGAGCCAGGCAGGTTGGCACAGTGGCCTCCGACACCACAGATGTCCGATTTATCACATTCATTTACATCTGTAAAAATGCAAAAACGCTGCATTAAGATCTGACAGCGTATATAGAAAAAAACAAACACAAAACCACTTCAGATGACTTACCTACGCATTTCAGTCTTCCCTGCTGCACCATGTGTTTGTAGCCTGGGCGACACTGGCACTTGTAGGCTCCCTCTGTGTTAACGCAGCGGCCTCTGCCCTGACCGCACGGCTCGGTGTCACATTCGTTATCATCTGGGAAAGAAGAGAAAGGACAGAAAGTGAAAAATGTAATAACAAAAAGGACTGAGGCGGTGCTGAATAAAGCAATCAGAGTAAAGCTACAAAGCCCTGAGGATCAGTTTTTGTGGCCTACAGAACCTTAGAATTTGTTACCTTGAACCTTTACATGTATGGAAAGGCTACAACTACAAACTTTAATGTGAGATCAGCTCTGTCTCTCACTCAAACACCTTTGAGCACAAACTTCCTGGCATGTAAATCACAAAACGTGGAGCCAAATTGTACGAAACAGTCAAATTATACAGATAAGACTCTTAAAACTGTTTTATTCCCTCCTACTCTATGCTCCCTAAGGGAGGTTCTGCAGGACTTTGTCCGGCGGACCCGGACTCTGACTGTAAAATCTGAAGGTACAAGTGTTACTTTTACAGATGTTTCTTAAAATGCAAGAAATGTTTTGGAATAAATATTTTAAAGGCTGTCTAGATTTGATCTGAGCTTGGAGTGAGATTTCGAGCACCGACAGAAAAACACTATTTTAAATCTTAAACATACAAAAGATCCATTTTCTAATTTCTTTAATTAAATTGTTTTTTATGCAATACTGAGTGAGATACAGCCTGATAATATCAATACTGATATGATACTTTAATTGGAAATACAAATAATGCATTTGTTAAATATACCAAATAATGTAGCATAAGGAATCAGTAAGGTAAAAAGATTAAGTAAAAATAAAAAATAAGAGCTGAAACCAAAAAATAAAAGTCAAACTTGAAAATCTTTACTTTAAAATTTCACAAAAAAATCACACTTTATATTGTTCACCTCCTGTGATTGGGTACTTTTTAGGAAATCTCATCTCTTCTTTGTTGTGACCAGTAACCAGTAACAGTAACCAGTAACTTAGACCAGTAACATTAGCAAAGCTTCTTCAGGCTAAATTGTATTCTCCTCAGTAAATTGGTAAAGTCAGCATTGTGTTTATAAAACTGTCAGTTTAATGACGAACTATTGCATATTAAGGCTGCATTAAACTCTTTAAGACATTAGCAGTTGGCTTGAAGATGCTTTGCTAACAGTTCTGTTTTAAGAAGTGTGACGTCTTATAATCACAGCTAGTTCACTTTCTCAGGTTGATGCATAAAAACAAAAAAAGAGCATAAACTCCTGCTTGTGACATATTTGGGGGCCTCATCATTGTGTTGAATCTCCACGCATAAAACATTCAAAATGTGCATGAAGAGTCGTTTCTGTGTGCTTTAAATAAAACCGCTCATATGAGCATTTATTACACATCAGCAGTAATCTGACTTTATAAATGTTCACCTTACTGGTTGAAATTGTTTGTTCTCTTGCCTTAGTGGCTTTGCCACATGGTTTTCATTTTTTAGATGAACTAACAATGAACCGTTGGCTCCATTAGAGCTTAAAATAAATTTGTTTTTCCTTCCACTTCAGATTATTTAAGCTCCACCTACTGCTGGTCTGTCACACAACCCTCCCTAAAAACATTAATGTTTGAGGCAGTAATGTGAAAAACTATTTTACACTGATGCACTTTCTTTAGGGAAACTTTTGTACCAATGTTTTATAAGACGCATATCACTGCTTCTTTTTGGTTTTTTAAAGTTGTGCTCACAGCTTAGTAGAAAAATCCAGAAACCAATGGAGAAAATAATGGTATATCAACTTTGCACGGACTTGCAGGCGCCTGCCTGGCACCAAAACAGATTTGTCTTTCATTCGCAATCTAATTCCTAAAAGATTTAAATAAAACCACAAATAGAAAAATAATAAGCAAGTCTGTGCATGAGAAGTTATTAAGTTGGATAGCACTATGGTGGTAAAAGTCATGTCTGCACGTCTCTGCCTGTGATAAAGCCCTAAAACTAGGAGCAAGAGTCTAATTATATTTTCCACCAAGGGATTAAAAAAAGTGTATTACTTATTATAAACTCTTTGATTCTCACATAGACCAACACAGAAATAGGGATGGATTTTTAGATTATAAAGGGTTTTAATTATTACATGTAATTTTTTTTTATTTATTTTTTACGGCACTAGTGGCTCGTTTTTCTGACAGTAGGCTGACAGGAAAGGGGGTATGAGAGAGGGGGGGAGACAT
>JAUZNJ010031641.1:0-14118 GCA_034780135.1 Jordanella pulchra | reverse complement strand
GATGGATGGATGGATGGATGGATGGATGGATGGATGGATGGATGGATGGATGGATGGATGGATGGATGGATGGGAGGGTATGTAAACTTTCAGGCACAACTGTATCTGTTTCCTTACCTCTCATGATATACAGCTGTCCTCCTACGAAGTGCTTCACACAACAAAACAGACCATCTGAAGGTGGACACACATCACAGCACACAAAAGGTAGGAAAGAGAAAAGAAAGAAAGCTAAAGGAAAAAAGATGTTACCAGAAAGAAGATCTAGATTACGACTTGAAAATCAAACTCTTTCGATTGTTGCATTTATGAGTACAATTTTAACACTAACGAATCCTACTGGGAATGCTGTTTTTTTTCTAGAATAAACAAACAACCCTTTCTAAATAAACCATCACCCATTCTAATATTTCCCCAGACTGTGTTTAGCTTTAGAGGTCTGCTTTTCTAGCAGAATGGTGAAACACGTCTTGCAATAAAGGGACTGTGACAACTGGAGTACCAGCAAGACTTTTTAAACAGCACATCACTAAATGTTTTGATCACAGTTGAATCAGAATGAAAAGCTTATAAAGGTTTGACTTTTTAAATAATAAATGAAATAATAATAAAAGAAAACAATAATAATAATTTACTGTTATTTTTATTTTCTTTCTATTTGTATCAATCAATATGTAATTCAAAATACAGCTTTTCTACACAGGGTAGAAATTCAAAGTAAGGTAGAACCAAATCCAACAGAAAGGTGTTTCTCCATTACAGGTTTAGTACTTACTGACAGGTTTATCAGAAGCTGTAGTTTTAAAGTGACTTCCTTGTATAACCTCAGCAGAAAGCTGTCCGGTGGCAGAGTTATAGATGAGACCCAGGAGGATCTCTGGCAGTGAGGAGTCTTCGGTGGAGCGGTAGGACAGAGCACCTGCGCTACGAGACACACTCACAAGAGAGCCACAGCCCTGGCATGAGGAAAAACAACAGGATTATAAATGTTGTAACTTTTTGTAAACTCAGCATAGGGTAGAGTAGAATTCACAAGGTGTTCTCACTGTAAGTTCAGAGCCAGGCTCCAGGGTGACAGGTAGAGCAATCTTCCCCTGCAAGTTCAGCTTAGTCAGGTAGAACACCTTCTCTCCCAGGACCTTCTCCTTTTTCATCCGTCTGATGCTGTACAGGCGGAAGCGGACAGCGTAGTCCCCCAGGGCTTCTTGTTCCACCCTGGAAAACTTGAATGTTTCTGTGAAAACAGGACACGGACCTTTCTGCACGCCTGTTTTGGCCCGCTGCTTCTTGGTGGGGAGCAGGACCAGGTGGACCTGCCAGGCGATGTTACCCGTCTGTTTCAGAGCGGGGATGTCTGTCGCAGCCGTCACTGTGACGGCCAGCCATTGCTCGGTGGAGTCGTACTCGAAGGCGACGTCCAGTGTGCCGTATTGAGCCATTGGCTCTGGCTCGTAGGCTGAAGGAAGCTGAAGACCAGACCCATCCTGAAGATGTCACAAAGTATAGAGGTGTTATGTATGCACTTTAGTGCTGTTTAATAAATATAAGATTAATTTTTTTTCCCCCCAATAATGTCCTTTTGATTAAAATAAGTTTTACTTCTAATTCTAATGAGGGCCATTTTTCTATAAACCTGCAAAAAGCAGCACATAACTATGAAGAGGAGGATGCATTGCTTTTATATATCAAAGGGTGACATGCATTTGGCATAAGCCCATCAGTCTTAGTTTACTTGTAAAGCCGTAACTATAATTTAGATTGCACTAAAATTGCACTTATTTTTATTTTATCTGTGTGAAACACATCAGTTCATCAAATTGTCTTAACATCTCACAGAGTGAGCATCTAAAACTGCGGACTCACCGAAGCATTCATTTTGTATCTACACCGACTGAGAAGAGAAAGCATTAAGCCGAGAAGTTGCCAAAACCCCACAGTTACTCTGGAGGAGTTACAGAGATTTATTACTCAGTTTGAAAAATCTATCAGAGATCGGTTAATTCAATGTTTTACAAATCTAGCAATTTTGGAGGAAGAAAGCTGTTATTCTAAGCAATCAAAAGTCCTGTTTGCAAAGTGCTGCACAACAAATATGGAAGAAGATGCTCTGATTGAAAAAAAAAAACAAAAAATACTGTAACATTAAGGTTTACATGCAAAATATATACAAACTGTCCCTGCATAAAACACAGTGGTGGCAGAATCTTCCTGTAGAGAGGCTTTTCTTAAACAGGGATAAGGAAAATCATTGTTGATGGAAAGAAGCATGGAGCTCAATTCTGAAATAAAACTGTAAAAGTCTTGAGACTTGTAGGAACGTTCATTTTTCAGCAGGATAAGACTTAAAATACAACTACTGCCATAAGTGAATGGTTTATATAATAAATCTTTTAATACCTGGAATAACTCAGTCAAAACTAGGATCTAACTAATACTGTAAGAAAACCTTCACAGACACTCACCATCCAATCTGACTGGTATTTCACAAAGAATGAACAGATATTACTGCCTCTAAGTGTTCAAAGCTGAATAGATCTTGTTTAAAATGTGGTTTAAAGATTTTTTTAATTATGGAGCTTCTAACATCTATCTATCCGCAGTCTGTCGCAGTGCAACACAGAGACGGACAACCATGCACACCCAAACCCGCACCTAAGGACACTTTAGAGAAGCCAAATAATCTAACATTCATGTTTTTGGAGAAGCTGGAATACCCAGAGAGAACCTACTCTTGTACAGAGAACATGCAAACTTAATGCAGAAAAACACCACACCAGGAAACGAACCCAGAACCTTCTTACTGTCAGGCAACAGTGCTACCTGCTGCATCAGCTGAATCTAAAGTTTCAGAGTTAAACATTTTGAAAATCTTGTGACATTTCATTCACACTTATGAATTACATTAAGCTAGTGTATCAAATGCAAAAAAACCTGAAGTTTGTGATTTTAATGTTTCTACAACTGTAAATGCTTCAAGGATTATAAATTCATGCACAAGGCATTGTAAGTTACAACAGTAATGTGGTGTATAATTGTTTTTACAATTCCTTGCATATTTTTTTTTTTTTTACAATTGATCAAATAACTAAAAGGTGTATTGATTTATTTAAACAAACCTCTGGACTTAGAACAGCAGTGCTATCGCTGGGAATGTCCTCCTCGCAGCCTTTGTTGAGGTAACTCTCAGTATCCTGGTCCATGCTGGCCTCGCTGGAGCACCGAGGGCTGTCGGAATGTTGCGGTGACGACGGCCTCCTGACTCCTCGTTCTGAGCAGTAGCGCGATGACTTTCGTGTCCCCGAGTTGACGTGATGGTATGGGGGAGGCTGGAGCTCAGTTAAAGAGGAATCTTTCTTTATCCTCTGAATACTGGAAGCTGGAGTCACAACAAAGACAAGAGGGAACCAAAAGAAGTATTGTGAGATGGAATCACTGCTATTTGAACCTTACTGTGTCATGTACAGATTTCATCTGGTGTCCTTGGGACTCCATTGTTGTATAGATGCAGGAATTAAAATTCTTGCGCACAACGTTACTGCCTGAGTTTATGCTTCTTCCTCTACACCAGCCTCAGACAAGAGTAAATATTCATTTTCTTTATTTAGTTATTAAATATGCTATTTTTCGGCTTATCTTTTGAACCAGATGATGATAATACCACCTCCGGGATGTGGTTAACTTTTGTAACTTTTGTTTTGTGGTTTACCTTTGTAAAAGGATTTAAAAATAAAATTTCTCTAATCATTATCTGCTGATAATGAGATGTTTTTATCTGTAAAACTGCCATCTGGGTACTAGTTAGGCTGCCACTTTTACTTATATGTGCTGGCTCTTATAAAGCTTATAGATATGTTTCAATTAATCTGTAAACAGTTTCTGAATGAATCATGAGAGTTTATTATGCTTGAAATTAGGGTGAACAAGAAACTAAACTGACCAGTTTCATGCCAAACAGTAAGTCTAAACTCTTCTGTTATCTGTTATCTTTGCTTATATTCAACATTTCAAACTAGTTTACTACCTTGTGGGGAAACATAAGAGGAGCCTTATTGTGAAATTGGACAATAAGATTATCATTAAAATAATAAACATGTATTAATAACCACCTGTTAAACTAGATACACAGGATTAAACCAGTTGTTTTGTGCTTATTGTAATGACTAAAATAATTGGGTAGATTGTGGCTTTTTGAAAAGGTTTAATGCTGAATATAAGGCCGACAACCAGCTAACTGCAACCAGTTTACTGTGACTTGCTTTCACTCCTGTTTATGTATTTATTTATTGTAAGCCTAAATGAATAACGTTAAAAGGCTTTTCATGCTCTAAGAATTAAATGTTTGTATTTGATAAGAGTGAAGTAAGCTCAGCTTTGTATCAATAAAGTATCTAAAAGTTGGGAAAGATGCATCGAGATATTTTTAGATAGTAAATTTGACATGAAACAAACATTTCCACTGATTTAACCAGCTTTTAATGATTGTCCAAAGTTAGGATTATGATGACAACAATGCTGAAAAATATTTACATTTTAAAAAATAAAGTAAAAAAAGGAGCCAGGAATTTAAGATAAGGAAAAATGTTAAAAATTATAATTTCTGTTATCACTAGACCTTTATTTGTAGAGGCATTCTCAGTGAGACCAGAGTCCACAAAGAAAATCCCAAAATGTTTCAGGCCCATTTTGAATGTGAACGAATGAATTGCTTTTTGTTCCACTTTTTAAAAATATAAGATCAGAAGTATAAATAAAAATCAGGTAAAAGAAAAAAAATGTTCTAAAGCTGCCGGACAAAGCTGTGCAGATTTATTTTTTGTATTCAAACACACCCCTTTTCAGATGTAAGCTCTAAATTATACATATAATATAAATATACTGCATTAATTATACATGATTAGAATTTTGTTTCCTGTAATAAAAATGTACATTTTTTCTTGCTAATACTTAGACTGGCAAAATACAGCAACTTTTCCAACATGATACAAAACTGCTTAATATTGTCTGCAAAACATCTCTAATCCAAATATATATATAAAGAAAGGCATTTACTTTAAGTAACTCTTAAATATACTGACAACAATAATTATATGATAGTACAACCGTAATTACACTATTATAAGCTATTGCTGAAGTTTTTTCTTATACCTTTACGATATATAGGATACGTTTTTTTGACTGCTTTCTCATTATTGCAATTTGTTATAAAACTGAATATTATTATCATTTTACATTTACAAGCTAAATAAAATGAGGATAAACAAGATTTTATACAGCTAGAGTAAAGACCATATGTGTCCTGTCTCACCCTGTTCACTGGAGGCCTCACTGCTGTATCCTTCCTGCTCATTGGACGGTTTGCCTTTGCTCCATGCGGAACTTACATTCTGCTGGGTCACACCCTCTGGGATTTTTTCTTCCGCACTGTTTAACATATCTACATCTGTACAGGACATATGGAGACTTTTGTTAAAGGGACACATTTATCTCATAGGTAAAAGTGAGTGCAATGTTCAAATAGGGAAGACAAAGCTGAAAGTGGCATGCAGCAGTCAGACAGTCAAAGCAGAAACTTGAAAAGAGGAGATCCAAAGATCAGAGCTCACACTCTAACCTTGGTTTCCTTTCTTCTTCTTCTTCTTGCTTTTCTTTCCTTTGTCTTTCTTTTTCTCTGCATCTAAATCTTCGTCACGTGAATGCAAACTCTCTTTGACCTTTTTTTTATCCGACTTCCTCTTTTTTACTTTAGAGGAAGCTCTAGATGGCTCTTCCTCTTCCTCATTGTCTGCCTCGCTCTCTTTTACATATTCTATCCCCTCTTTGGTTTCTCCATCTTCTTTCTCCTCCTGATTTGATATCTGTGTTTCCATTTCATTGTCAGCTAAATTATCACAGACATCCTTTTTTTGTTGGGCAGATATTTGATCGTCATCCTCATTTGTCTTTCCATCTTGTCCGTCTCTATAGTCTGTTTTCTCAGAGGCCTCATCTTCCTCCTCCTTCTCTCTGTTGGCTTCTTCTTGGTTTCTTTTGGCTTTTGCTTCTTTCTCCAGCTGCCTCTCCCTCCTCTCTTTTCTTCTCTGCTCCCTCCTTTCTTGTATCTCTCTTTCCTCCTTCTTCCTCCTTTCTTCCTCTGCCAACTCAGCTTCTGTCTTTTTTACTCGCCAGCAACCATCCCTCCATTCCCACTCTAGTTGACTCTGAGAGTTCTGTGCCTCCATTTCATCATTGTTTTGGTTATTTTTCGAACCCGTCTGACCAGAATCTGAGTTTTTCTGCATTTGCCACATGCTTCTATTTCCAGCCCTTCCTTCTTGTGAGCCGGAGGCCTGACCACCATCCTGGCTTCTGTTGTTTTCCCCCTCCTCTTCCTCCTGCACCTTGTTGATAATAGTAGTGACCTGCTCAGTAAGCTGATCGCTGACAGCATACGTGGCATCGCTGACTGCATTTGCCAGATCGTCCACACGACTGGTGACTGAGTCCAGGATGGAGGAAATGTTGACAGACGGCAGGGTCGGCTGGAAGCTCTTGAAGAAGGCCATCTCACAGTCTGGGGGATTCTACTACACGCTGAACACTAGATTACCTCATCAAAAAGTACTGACACAGACATGTGTTGGTTAGCAGGGTGTGATGCCATCATCACAGTATTTACATGCATGCAGCAGGTAGATGATGACAGATTAGGCCACACCGGTATAATGTCAGCTGCTCAGTTTATGAAAATTAATTTCAAGAAAAAACACAGCTTTTAAGTTTTCTTTTAAACAATTAAATGTACTTTATCTGCTTTTAGTCCACATAGGACTCCTTCACAATATAAGGCCATGATTAAATAATTCTTAAACATTTTCGTCATCTTTAACGTAATATTGTTTGGTATTCGTCTAAAACAATCAAATCTCAAAAGGGGGTTTAAGGTTAATATTTTAAAAAAAGCTGAGACAACTTTGTAAGGATGTGTTACCCTTTAACTTGTGATTATATGAAGATCTGGTATCTGGAAAGCTTTCATTTTCCTCAGAAAAGGCTAATTCCATTGATTTGGCATCTGCTTGGTGTGAAATGAAATGTCTTTTCAGGTTTCTATCAGACAGGTTGTTAAATTTAAACTAACTGGTATTGGGAACTGTTAACATGTACATATATATTTTTTCTTCTTTTAGGTTTTATTAAGCTCATTGTTGGATGTCAGCCTAACATTATAATTTATAATCATTGTCCGAAAGCTTAACTTTAGTTTTATTCAAGTGTAACACATGAATAATTTAAAAAGGCTTGTATGATTTGTTTTTTTTTTTTTAAAGAAAGGTTGCTGTCTTGCATTACTTTGTATTACTTTACTGTAATAGATGTGATTAGTGTTGCATGCAGATAACAACCAGATTTGATTTAATATTTCTGTGATTCTGAAAGTGTCGCCATTGATGTGTTGTTTTCTGGTGTCACTTTTCATCCATGTTGTTACCAGTTATAGGTGACTACTTTTAAATGCCTTAGTGCACATTGTATGCTGTAAAAGTTTCAGTAGCCTTCTTATGATTGCACAATTCTCTATCTTTCTGATATTTTCAAAAGTCCAAACTATAACTTTTTGAAATTAGCAAACATCCAGGTACATTAAAATTGGATATTAGAAATAACTTTTAGTCAATTTTCCTTTTCTGTATATAATAAACTCCCATTAGAGGCTTTATTATTAAAAGTGTTTTTTCACGTTTTACTGAATTCACACCAAGAACAAGGCCTATAGTCACCAAACCCTTGTTTAAATACCTCAATATTTACCTACCATTCTCATCCTGTAATCCAGTAAATCAGTGATAACACTTCTCTGACATCACACTTAGCGTATAACTGAATCCTCTGTCTCATTTTCAGTCACAATTACTTTGTAAAGATTGTTTTTCCGATATGTAGTGGTATCTAATAAGAACTTGTCTTTCTACATATAAAAAAGCCATAAACATGCCATAAATACTGCTACCATCCCAATAGCTCTATGCCATAATATATTATACTATTATATACAACTTAAAGACAGCCAATAATCATATTTCCCTGCTAACATATATCAGCAGATATAATGAGCCTGTAAATGTGCTGAGTACCTTGGTGAGGGTTCTTATGTCCGTGGAGATGTGACAGATTGTCAGGACTCTGCACAGAGAGTTTGTTGCTGAGGTAAAGAAAAAACAGAGCCATCAACACCACAAAGGCTGCAATGGAAGACAAAACACCCAGAAGTTCAGGAGAAACTGAGGTGAGGGGAGAGCAGATGGAAGGGAAAAAGAAAAAAAGAGACAAGAAAATCAAAAATTAGAAAACCTTCTCACAACTTTTAAACCAGTTTTCTCAGAGCTGAAAAGCAATAATACACACACACACTGCAGTGCGTTACTGAAAGCTGAACCATAGTTGTTGTAGCTAAAATATCTTATGAAATAAGCGTAGTTCCTTCTAAAAACTAAAACATCTCAAACTGAAACTGACCTAATCATCCGCCGTCAAAAGGCTGAACCCTTATCCTCTGAGAGTTTCCTATTACTTCATAAGAAGATATAAGCTGTGGTGGTGTATGTAGGCCATCCACACTTCATGTAACCAAGCAGGCAGTCCTGTGCTATTTTTACTAGAGCCTCAAAGGAGCAGTATCTAACAGAAAAGTAGATTCAGTAAAGCCTGAAAAGCCAGATTGGTCCATCATTTAGGAGACTGCCACACAGATTAGAAGAAGGCAGATAATCTGTTTTGATTATTAAACAGAAAGAGCAGCAGGTTAAAAAGAAAAAAAAAACGCATTTAAGGCAGAGTGAACCAAAAATAATTTTTTATTTAGATTTGGTTAAGCTTAAACTCACGAATAGGAACATTCTAACCATCCAGCCGAGAATACATGCCAGGGCATGGATTTAGTGAATGTGACTTGAAGTATAAGACTAGAGTGAAGGACTAAAAGATAAAGTCATTAGAGCCAAAATGCAGTGATGTATTTATACAATTTTCTTTGCTAAAAATGCTTTATTGATCAATATTTTTCTGTGAATGACAGTGTGCTTCTGCAGTGCAGGTGTCCTTCATTAGTTCCCCTGTATTGACTGTTGCATTGTTTGTAATCCCTGTTCTTGACTATGGATCTGGGTTCAATCCAAATACAGCAAATCAGTAAGGACTCTTAAGCCAAAGTGGAAATGATAAGTGCTGTCTGAATAATGCTGACAGAAATGAGAGAGGTATGAAAAAGAAAGCTGGATGCTTCCTATCAATACTTTATTTAGAATAGGGAACCTCCCAAAATTCCTATTAGGTGCTTAGGAGCTATAAGGATTCCCGATCCTTTGCATGAAAGCATGTATTGGCACAGCCCACCTCACTTAATTTAACAAATACTTTATTTCTTCACATGTAATCTGTGTGACACGTGTCAATGTACACCCTTATACGGTTTGGGTTTCATTATAGACAGAATTAGCCTAGATTCGGTTTAAGTACATGTTTTTGTAGTTTGTAGTTTTGTTGTTTTCAGAGGGGCTTTAGTCCCAGTCAGACAAACATCATTGATGAGGTGCGTGGACATTGTATAAAGCTAAGGGCTGACCGAATGTAATATCAATAGGGAAAGTTAGGGAAAGTTGCAAACCAAATATATAACTGTAACACATTTGCCTTTGGAAGAATAACGCTTGATGGAAAGAAAGACACCGAAAACACCCTCTACCTCAAAGCCCAATCTGCTTAAATATTAGAATTGTTTAGTTTCAGCCGACTAGCAATATGTTATGCCATTTTTCACAACAGGTAATTCTGTCATGAGTTTCATGTTCATATGCATAATATATAAAATTAATGCTCTGTTTATGTCTCCCCATTACCTTCCTGCAGAACCTTTCCTGGGATCCTATTAATAACAAAAATCCCAACTCATTTCAATTCTAAAATGACTCTGAACTACAAACCCACCTTTGTGGAGCTCATAGTTATTTTGAATGCTAGAGAACACAGACAATGTCAGAAAGAATATCCATCTGAAGGTTTTATAACATTTTTATAAACTGCTTCTTGTCTTTCTGACAAGAGGCAACTCAAAATATCACTTTAATTAGCAAGGATGCACCACAGTGATAAACGCATGGTTGAACACTAGAAATGTACACCTCTCTAATGAGAGGATTTCTTGTGTCAGTCAAGAGGAAAATAAGAAAAAAAGATCGAAAAAAGGTTGTACAAAAAAATGAAAGGATACAAACAAGGGGTCTCAACAAACTAAGACATTTCAAATAGTATTGAACTAGTAATTGATATATTCTTAATGCCCCTAATATCATTACCTCTGTCAGAATAGCAATAGATTTTAATGGGAGGATTCATGCAAACTTGCTCTTAACATAAGTTTTCTGTGTCCTAAGCCAAGCCAGAAAACATTTTACTAGATTTTGTTTTAAATAAAGAAAAACTTTCAATTAAACATTTTAATTAATAATAGCGATAAATATCACCTCCAAATTAAAAGCCTGAAAAGATATATCACTTATGATCCTAAAGTTTTTAAATGCTTTAGATCCCCACTGTTGCTGATTAATTAGTTACTGATCTTGGTCAACAGAGCTAATTTATGAGCACACAAGTTAAATCTACAGTCATTCATCTTATAACCTCTAAAGATCCATTAAAGTTGGTATGGACAGATTTGGTTTACCATAGCAACAGGAACAAAAACTGTTGCAGCTTTATGCAGTAGTATTGCCTCAATGCTCAGTCCTCAAGAATGGTGAAACAGATAGATTATAAAGCAAGCGGTCTTACCTTTTTATAATAAAGAAAGTTTATAATCCAGATATATATTCTAAATGACCATAGAGAATAAAAACATAAAGTCATCCAGCTCTGAAAAAAAACAACTAGCCTAATAAATCCCTCACACTAAATCCAACCAAGTGGTTTTCAGGTTTAAATTTCAACTCTCACTGCTGATTGAGCCCAAATGACCTCTGCAGCGGCGTTCATATCTACTGCCTGGTAAAAACTATGAGCTTATGGCGCTGCTCTCTGAAGGGATTTGATGACGCCTCATGGATCTCTCTGCTCTGTAAATTTTAACAGCAGCTAAATAATTGAGAGCCCTGAAGGTAATCTGATGCCTTCATCAATGTACACTTGAAAGCAGAGGAGTTTATATGATCCCCAACATTTCTTTTACCAGCAGAGGTAATGCACATGTTTGCCCCGTCTACCTCCATGTGTGTCTATGTGCTTTTGCTATTTTGGCTTGACAAATTAAACAAGGAAAACCTGGAAAAGTTAATCTGTGAATTGAGGTTGAACCCAAGACTCTGGCTCTTTCTTTTCCAGCTAATGAGTCTTGCATGCTGTCTAACGAATGTAAAAAAGGCAGCCAGTGGAGTATTCTGAAATGAATAATGCCCTCTGAGAAATGTGAGCTTGTTTTAAAAAAAATGAAAACAAAAGGAAATGAATTAATCCATTAGATTTCTATACAGTTAGAGGGAAATTTAACAGTTTTAAGCTTTAGGAGCAGATAATAATATACTTAAAGGAGTATGGCAGTTTAAAGTGAACAAATGTGAAAGCCTTGCTTACATATGGACCCCTAGAATGAAACAAAACCTATGTGCTAAATAAATCATACACTCAGCTGACTTATTTCACTGAGCTGCACCAAACTTGATACAGCATACATAATTCACAAAAACACTATGTTACAAGGACTGTAAAGAAAATATACATTTATTTTTCGGTAAAATGGGGCATAAAAGAACTGAGTGAAGGCTTGTAGAAGGTAATACAGGTTTTCGAAGACATGGCTTTACCTCGTCTAGCACAGATGAGCTCATGAGCACCACAGTTTCTCCCCCCTCCTGGAAGACAGAGAGAGAAATGATTATGCAAGGGTTTGGTAAAACATTTCCTTTTATTTTCTCAAGCTGAATAAAGTTTATGTATAAACATCTTTTCCAAAACTATATTTAAAGTGTTATATCCACAGTAAAAGACTTAGGATAATCAGCTAATGCTGCAATTACATAAGACAGAGAACAGCAAAGTGCAAACACATGAAAGATTGCAACACATGCTAACAAAAACACACGCAAAGGAAAAAATCTGCAAGTAACAAAAACAACTGCAAGTTCACAAAAAAAAAAGCTAGAAATAAATTCCACACAGTGAAAGCACTCCAGACCACTAGGGGGAGAAAATCATCAACTCCAAAGGAACGTGACATTGCTAGAAAGTCTTTAGGCAAAAACATAGACAGTATGCTCACCAGGAGGACATTTCAAGGGAAGAAAAAAACGGAAAGTTTTCATTTTTATAAAGTTTGCACTGAGCCCACAATATATTTACTTAAAATCATGCTATGCTATGCAGATGCTCTGTCTGCACTGAAGAAAGAACTTATTTGCTTGATGGATGCATGAAGTGGTTAACATAGTAGGAGGGTTAGCTTATTTATTTAGCTTATAAATGTTCAACCACATGTTGGCACAAACTGACAATATAAACAACCTTAAGCCCCAAATCCAAGATGGTGGGCTGATCCAAAGGTATCGATAATGATTGTCAGGGTAAAAAGCAATTTACTCTGCTTTTAAACAATGAGGACTGTACAATCTACAACCTTTATCATAATACTGTCAGAATGTTTATTTGTTATATTCGAATAGCCAAAAACCATTTCATCAAACATATATTTGAAATAATAAGAAGAAATAGAAATTCCATCCAGGACCTGAACATATCTAGAGTCAGGATACAGGCTGGTAAAATATCTGCAGACCCCACATATAATGGATACAAGCTGTTTACCTTTCTCCATGTTGTCACAACTAAGCAGTATTTACAAAAAACAAACAACAACAAAAATCTGCTGCAATAGAGACAGTTTTTTTTTCTCCAGGTGTTCACTATGATGAACTATAGGAGTAATTGGAGTGATAGTGCAAATTTGAACTAATTGAAGCATGTCTCCCCCTTTTTAGAAACACTAAAATACATTGATAAAACACTGTAATAATTCATTTATAATATATTAATATTAACTACTGCCATTAAAGGTAAAATATAACCATATTCATATTTCTTGACTGTGTGCAAATCTGATGTAAAAATCTGATCCCAATTCTCATGAGGGGGTCTGGGGCCAAATACTGACCTCTTGTGGATACATCCTGCATGTCGCTCATTTTATTTGATAAACTCCAATATTTACAAATCGCTGCTTATTCTTTCTCTAGCAACTGTTTCTTTAAGGGTATATTAACATTAAATCAATAAATTAAAATCTCTCTAGCACTATGAATTTTAAATTATGTTCTGTGAAATTATCTTGTCATAAGTTTGCCTGAGACGCAGTTTTGCAAATCTATAGTTTACAATAATATAATGTTTTTCTGTTTCCTTTCTTTACATTTCACACAATCTGATAATCCTCCTGACCTACTTACATCAATCAAAACTAGTCCAGCTCCACCTGAGAGTACATCCTAACTTAGAAATAAGGCTCACTTTCCCTCATTTGCTGAACTTGAGAAGATATTTCAAGCGTGTTTTACTGATCTATAACACTGCTGCAAGAAAGGTTTGAATTTATTTTCACTGTATTCTACCTAATGTTAATATTATTGATTTATACCTTTCTAGAATGCAATAAGGCGACTGAGAAAAGTTAAGATAAAGAGTGGATAAAAGGAACTGAGGTCCAGCGTTGTGCTATGGAGGTGCATTTAAACTTTGAAATAACTTTGAATCTTTCATGCTTGATACATTCAAAAACCAACAAAAACCCCTAACATTCTTCTCACTGACCCTTTGGCCAAACAGAGTAATATCTTTTTCTTTTACAATTATTTGTTTTGTAAAATTCCCTTTTTCCATTTTTCCCCTTTTTTGCTTAACTTTTCTTTTGCTGTAGATATCTAGTCAACACTTGTTTAGACATTCTTTACATCTGCTGTAAACAAAATCAATGCATCTGTAAAATCTGGATATAAAAGGCAGTTATTTCAATCGCTTGCATGCAGTACTTTTTAGATAGATAGATAGATAGATAGATAGATAGATAGATAGATAGATAGATAGATAGATAGATAGATAGATAGA
>JAUZNJ010031640.1:0-14118 GCA_034780135.1 Jordanella pulchra | reverse complement strand
CTATGGCTCTGGGTAAGTTTGGCCACTGTATTAAAAAGAAATCTAGGATTATTCTTATTCTCCTCAATTAATGAGGACAAATATGCTGCTCTTGGTTTACGAAGAGTCATTTTATACAGCAGTAAACTGTTTTTCCAGATTAGATAGGATTCCTGTAGGCATGTAGACCGCCATCTTCTCTCCAGCTTCCTAGCATTTTGCCTCAAAGTACACAGCTCTGTAATGATTAACTTAACAAAAGTCAAAATAACATAAAACAGCAGCATCCTTATAATCCAAAATAAGGTTCACAGTAGAACTGTAAAACAGGCCCAGCTGAGGCACCACAAAGCTGAACTGATGTTTGTGTATAAGTTAGAGCCAGCACTTCTAAAACAAGTGGCCAGCAACATAAACTCTGTTACTGGTCTTATGTATCCAAGGCAGGTTAACTTGTCCTCATATGGAGCACTCTCTTTGATAAAGCCACTGTGTCAGAGTTGCAACCATCTAGCTGCTGATCTGAGTTAAAGTTGAGGAATTTGGTGGTTTCTCTATGTCTTTCTTATTTCGTTCTCTTTTTGCAATGTATCAGTACTACTGGCAGCTCTACAGCTTGATCCTTCCACTAATGCACTTGACAGCTGATACATCTTTAAACTAGAGATTTTCTTACATACTCATTCAAATATAGACTACCGATTTGTTTAAATTAAATACCAAAAATCTGCTTTGAAAATTTCTAGAGATACTTGTCAAGTCAAAGTGGAGAGCTGCAAATTTGAGTTCAGGTTAAAGGGGTCCTGACTGGAGCAGATAGCTCCATAGGTGGTTCTAGACAGGGGCCAACAGGGGCCCGTACCCTTGTAGAACTAGCCCTGGCTGCTGTGCTGAAAACATAATATTGAATCAATATCTTATGGTGATACGTACTGGCAGAGAAACTGTAAAAAGTTGAATCTTTGGACCACTTTAATTGTTTTACCTTTATAGTTATACATTAACATTGATTTAAAAATAATGGTGTTGCACTTTTAGCTTGTAGCTCCACGGCCATACATGGCTCTGGCTCAGTTATTATATGAAACAATGAACTAATTCCCTGTTTTCTTTTAGTGTCATTTTTAGTGTCTAGAACTGTCACTGGATGGTTCTATCTTGGTATACACCATCTCTGTCAACTGATAGGTAAAACTTATTTAATTTGTTTCATTTAATTTGTTTAGTTCATCTCCTGACAGACTCAAGCTTTGCTAGCTGCTGGGTTCTCTCCTCCTAAAGATCTTTTTAAATCTTTAAGCCTGATGGTTAAACATTTCTTGATTATAAAGTGTTTCCACATAGTAACAGTCGTATCAAAATCACAGAGAAAATGTATATTAGGAAAAAAATATACAATGAATTCACAAATAAAAGCCCAAAATATATAACATTGTGCAGGTAAATGTTAGACCTGAGTTGAGAATTAAATGTTAAATTCATATAGCATACATCATTTTCAGCTATTATGCTTTTCAATGATATACAAAAACGTTTTTTTTTTCAACCATATTTAGCTTTTTTCAAAGATTTGCCACACATATGGATGAATAAAGATTTGAACATTTAGACTTTTATTCATTTTAAGAATGATTGAATATGTAAGGACTGATATTGCCCATGCTGATGAGAGACTTTATAGATTAGTTCAGTCATTTAGTTCTCACTTTAATTTAATCTTGAGGAAGCAGATGTTGTTGGGCCACAAACACAGTCATCTCTCACAATCAGTTATCCTTTATCCTTTCCTCCCTTCTGTGCTTTGTTCCTTCCACTTCTTGACAAAGTCCATGCCTGTGTGCTTGCCTGTAACTGACCTAAGTTACCGAAGGTGAAGAAAAACATACTGTAAACATCTGCAAAGTCGGCTCCATCTGTTAAAGTCATTAGAAGAGCCAGCATAACAACTGGTGAAATACTTACTGATGCCGCATGTATTTGGAGCTTTCTTTGTAGAGCAGATTCAGCTCAGTTAGATGTCAGCTGTCATGCTTTTTATTCAATTCTCCCTCAGTGCACATGAACACACACACAGATGCATATGTGTTTCGGCACTGGAAGTCATATGCATGAGAGGGAATCAACCATTTTGTGGGTGTTTAATTCTCATGGGGAAATAAAGAGGTCTGTGCCATTTCCTGACATTTTCCTGTGTTATGCAGATGGTATAGCTGATATCTATTAACACAAGCAAACAGGCTATATAAAGCTTCATACTTCTCAGTAAGGGACCCCGTCTTGGTTGGACAAAGTTTTAACCAGTGGATGGTTAAAACATATAATTAGCTTGGGAAATATATGATGTATGATTATACTCCAGTAATGTTAATATGAAAATATAATTTATTGAATGACAAAATTAAACAGAAATGGTTGTAAACAGAAAAGTTTAATCTGTTTTAATTTAATCAATTCTGTAAAAATCGACATATTTACCAACATACACACATACATACGTTTTTATTTACCTTAACTCAAAATCTCTCAGAGTTTGAATGCAAACATTTGTGGAATGAAAGAACAGTTGAACTCATGGTCTGTTAAAAACAAGCATGCTTGTCATTTGGATGGAGCTTTAAGGTTACAAAGTGATAGATGTCTTATTCATAAAAAAGCAGCTATGAAGTGGGGTGGGGGTGGGGGTGTATGTACTTTGATAATATTTCATAAAATTTTTATCGGTCTAATGTTCTACAAAAACCCAGACCACTGTGCTTTGCGACATCTGAAAAAAATCTGCTCCAATATGCACGAATCCATGATGAAATTAAAAGTTCAAAAAACAAAACAAACAAAAAACAACCAAATTTGCCTTATTTTCTCTTAAATTCATATCATAAACAATTACGCAGATAAGATTGATCAGGTAAAAAATCGATGTTTGTTAGGATAACAATTTTTATTTTCAGGTTAGGGGCAACCGTATCATTTTTTTCAAGTGATTGATGATCCAATAAGACACATCTCTCTCTTTTTTTTTTTTACTTCAGGAACAAATGGGCTGTGATATATTTATAAGAAGGCCCATCCTAATTGAAACTGTCCTGTCTGTGAGGAATGACCTTGTTTAAATGAGAGAGTATCTTACATGTGTGTGTGTAAGTGTGTGTGTGACGGGGTGTGTGTGTTTGTGTGTGTGTGTGAGAGAGAGAGAGAAAGGAAGAGCGCGAGAGGGAGTACAATATGAGGAGAGGGACAGGGAGAGGCTGGCACGCCCAAGCTACAGTACTGAATGACGCCCGTCTGTTGCAGCTTCGGTGTCGGTGCGTCCTGCTATTGGAGGACCGTTGCAAATGAAAGCAATCAGCGGCGCGCCGTGGGCGGGTGGATCGCCTGTTTATAAATCCAGATCTCTCTCTCAGGGTTGAGAACAGCAACAGGAGAAGGGCGAAAGTGAGGCGCATGAGAAGTGAGAGAGAAAGAAACGTGGAAGAGCTGTGGCGGTGGCTGTGGTTGACCGGGGTCCGCGGAGGGGGCGCGGCGTCCGCCCCTGCATGCGACTTCAGCCGCGCATGGACGACCACCTCAGCCTCTTGCAATCACCCCCGCCGAGCGCGACCAAAATCCGAGGCGACAACCTGGTGAACCACGGCTACACTGAGACAGAGGCAGACGTGATGACGGTGGTGGCGTGTGACAACATGCTGGAGGAGTCGGCGGCTCTACCGGGCCACCACTCTTTGGATCGATACGAACCGGATCACGAGTGTTGCGAGCGGGTGGTCATCAACATCTCTGGGCTGCGCTTCGAGACGCAGCTGAAGACTCTGTCACAGTTTCCAGAGACGCTGTTAGGGGACCCCAAGAAGAGGATGAGATACTTCGATCCCCTCAGGAATGAGTACTTTTTCGATCGGAACCGACCCAGCTTTGATGCCATTCTTTACTACTACCAGTCTGGCGGGCGCATCAGGAGACCCGTAAATGTGCCCATTGATATTTTTTCTGAGGAAATACGTTTCTATGAGCTGGGGGAAGAAGCTATGGAGAAGTTTAGAGAGGATGAGGGCTTTATTAAGGAGGAGGAGCGGCCGCTGCCAGATAATGAGTTTCAGAGGCAGGTGTGGCTGCTGTTTGAGTATCCAGAGAGCTCGGGTCCAGCCCGGGGAATAGCTATAGTGTCTGTCCTGGTCATTCTCATCTCAATTGTCATCTTCTGCTTAGAGACACTGCCAGAGTTCAGGGACGAGAACAGGGACCCGATCACCATTGCGCCCCTGATAAATGGCACGCTTCCCTATTTCATTAGCCCCTTCTCAGATCCCTTTTTCGTGGTGGAGACGCTCTGCATAATCTGGTTCTCATTCGAGCTGCTGGTGCGCTTTTTTGCATGCCCGAGTAAAGCCACCTTCTCCAAAAACATCATGAACATTATTGACATCGTTGCCATCATCCCATACTTTATTACACTGGGCACGGAGCTGGCGGAGAGGCAGGGAAACGGACAACAGGCCATGTCTCTGGCCATCCTGCGCGTAATCAGGCTCGTCCGGGTGTTTCGCATCTTCAAACTCTCGCGTCACTCCAAGGGCCTGCAAATTTTAGGACAGACTCTCAAGGCCAGTATGCGCGAACTGGGTCTGCTCATCTTCTTCTTGTTCATTGGGGTTATCCTCTTCTCTAGTGCCGTTTACTTCGCCGAGGCGGACGACCCAGATTCGGGATTCAATAGCATCCCGGACGCATTCTGGTGGGCGGTCGTAACCATGACCACAGTGGGATACGGAGATATGCACCCTGTGACCATAGGGGGCAAGATTGTGGGGTCTCTGTGCGCGATCGCCGGCGTGCTGACCATAGCGCTCCCCGTGCCCGTCATCGTTTCCAACTTTAACTACTTTTACCACAGAGAAACGGACGGCGAGGAGCAGGCGCAGTACCTCCATGTGGGGAGCTGTCAACCCTTGGCGGACACAGAGGAGTTGAGGAAGACTCGATCTTCCTCCTCACTCAGTAAAAGCGAGTACATGGTGATAGAGGAGCAAGGGTTTAACAGCTCTTTTAAGCAGCAGCCAAACTTCCCCACCAACACAACCACCGTTCAGAACAACTCCCAGAACTGTGTGAACATAAACAAAAAGATTTTTACCGACGTGTAGCCAATGTTAGCGCAAATGGCCACTGAGCACAGGAGGACGTGATGTGTCACGCGGCTGCAGCAACGATTGGAAGCAACAGTAGATATAAGAGCGCAAGGATGATAATGAGCACGTTTGCTTAATGAGATGATTTGTGCTCCATTCAAACAATTACTTTTGTATATCTATATATTTAGGCAATCCTTGCTTGTAAAAAGAGAAAGAGTTCCTGCTGAAATCTGAATGAGAGGTCATAAACCTGTTGTATGCCGTGCAATAAAAGCAGTATATTAAACGCATCACAACAGGTTAGCCTAAAGCTGAACGCTTTGTGAGATGAATGATGGTAAGTAAATGCTCCGGACAATGGACATTCATGCGTTATTATCATGCGTTGAGTCGTGATTTCGCAAGCAATAGCCTGTATGTATAATATTCAAAGTCATTATAATATATGTTTAGCCTATATGTGTGTTCAAAAACATGTAGCCTAATGTCAGTTAAACATAATCCAGCCTATATATGTCATATAAACCGTTTGTGGTATGTTTCTAGTGCGTTAAAATGTAGATTAAATGCTACTGTTTTGAAAAAAAAAAAGCCTAGATATAAACTGTCTTGGCAGGCTATTTAGTGCGTAAACGGTGCCATGTAAACCACCAATCAAGGCGGCTGTTAGGGTCTCATTGAAGATGGGAGACGCACGTGAGGAGAGAAACAAAAAAGGGAGCGTTCTCTGATCAAAGATGGAGCGCCTTTCTCCCGTGGAAGCCTCAAATAGAGCCCGCTGTGATGCAGTCTCCATGGCGACGCCAGTTTACTCGGTACCCTCCCAGTGCCGTTGCCATAGCATCACTGTTTCCACAGTAACCTCCCAGATGGTTTCGAAGCTAAATTGGAGGATCTAGTGTGAGGGGGGGGTGGCTTGTCTTTTCAGTGTTTAATCATTCAGACCAAAATATTTCCAGATTCAGTGACTGTTAAAGGCTGCTGGCGAAAGCACAATAAAAATCAGACAAGATATCAGCGACTTTGAACTGGTCAGAAATCGTGAGCCACAACTCAAGATGGTGTTGTGATGTGAGAGTGGAAACATGAGGCAGCATACGAGGAATTATGAATGGACTGAGATTACGTTGCCCGACTGTAATCCGTGCACTACTGCGGGTGGCCAGCAGAGGACGATATTCTCCAACTAAAAAAGATGGTAAGCTCTGGTTGTGATTCCTTTGTTATTGTTATTGAAGAAAAAAAACAAAAGCTGCACTGTTTCTAGATTTTCAGAAAATTGCGTAAACATTTGTCTATTCAGAAAGTGGGTTGGCAATAAAAATCTATTAAGAAAATATACCATCAGTGATGGTTCACAAGTCCCCTTATCCACACAAAAAACAGTTTGTCATTCCTCATAGATTAGTTTCATAGCCTGTATTAATATATTTCATAGTGAAAAATATGTGCTTAATTTTTATATACTGGTATCTGATTAATTAAAAGTACATCCGTTTCACATCTTTGGGCTTCTTTTGTGTGTACATTGTGAAAAGAGCAAAATGTTCTTCCTGTGTGTCCAGGTTGCCTTTCACCTTCATTTGACTTTGTATATAGTATCAGTAGGACCAGCAACAGAATACCAAAGCAGCTTGTCTAAGCTATGCCCCCTGGTGGCCACTTTCTGTTTCTAACGGAACAGGTGGCTTTCATGACCTCTGTCATCCTTAGAGCTTCACTAACCTTGGGATACAACAGAGAAAGTGCGACACAGACTTCCTTCTTTACCCATATCGTGTAGCAATATATTCTATAATGGGTTATACTCTGCATATGCATGTTTCTGTGCATAATATATATTACTTGTAGAAGAAAAAAATATTTATTTCATGTATTTCATCTGTTTTTAAGAATGATTTACAGCTGCATATTTGTGTTCAGATATAAATGAGGAATTATTATTTATTTATATTCACATCACAAATGTGAAGTTATAACATAACACATTGTATTTCGATATAGGTTAAGCATGCCCCCCAAAAGGTGGTGTTTAATTGAAAATCTAGTCTGATGGTAAGATATATGAAAAAATATGCAATGGTTTAAATATAATGGGAGCTTGTATATCTTGGTCTGTAGACTGAATTATGAGAGAGAAGTTTGAAAAATATTAGGGACTTTCTGATCTGCTGCAGGGCTCCCATAAATTTATAACACACA
This sequence comes from Jordanella pulchra, assembly GCA_034780135.1. Taxonomy (NCBI): domain Eukaryota; kingdom Metazoa; phylum Chordata; class Actinopteri; order Cyprinodontiformes; family Cyprinodontidae; genus Jordanella; species Jordanella pulchra. The sequence continues at coordinate 6,811 of JAUZNJ010031640.1, read as the reverse complement.
CTGTAACATATTTTTCCAGGTCTTAGAACATTTATCTGTTTGAATCTGTGTTATTTTATCGTTGTTTTCTGTAGATTGCTGACCTCTCATCTGTTATAAATTTCAGACTATTTATTCAAAGCTCGGAAATACTTTGAAATTATTTCTTTGAAACTATTTCCTTCAGACGGAGATCTACAGATAAAAATGCAGCCATTAACAGGAACAGTCTATAGTGAATTCAGATTAAATCGTCATAACCACTTGTTGCATAGTTCAGTCTCAGTGTAGAGCATCTACACTACAGATTTTGGTATGACGAGACCAAAAGAAAAGAAAGAAAATGATTGCTTTGTCAATGAGGCCATCAGAGTCTGCATTGGGGCTCTGATTCTTTTTTCTCTTTTATCTTCTCAACTCTCAGGTAAAAGAATATTATTTCTACTCAGACCCCGTGGAACATCTGATGATCTCATTTCAGCTGCTTCCCTTTAAGGTAAAAAAAAAAGAAAAGAAAAAAAACTGATTTGTCATTGGTAATTGACTCAAAACCCCTTGTATTAACTAAATGATTTTATGAAAAAATAATATATTTAAGAATGCCTATATAAATATTAAATTTATTGTACTGGTACAGAGATAAATCACACATTGGCTGTTTATAGAAGTCAGAAACACCCACATATGTGTACATATAATAAAGCTGAAGTCTAAATGAAAAAGACATACATTTAGTATATTTTTTATTTATCCTGTATGCAATTGAGACCCTGCTTTTGTGCACCAAACCATCTTTAAGGTTTAAATAAAATTGACACATAGTATATTTGGCACTCAGATCATTCCCAAGAGCTAATAAGTAAAGTGTAGGATTTAAGACATAGGTTTACTTTAAGAGCCCTCGGAAGCATGCGTGTCAAAATAACACATTTGGCTATTTAAAGTTAAACTTAAAGAAGTTCATCAAGAACCACAGTCTTGCATGTTTTAAATGTTTTTGTTCTGCCAACTTACCTGACATAACAAGCCTCTGCATCACTTGATGACATCCTTAGGAGGTAAAACAGAAATATGAATCAGTTGTGCTGGAGCAGAGAGGGACCTGGACTGAGAACTACTGACAGAATAGAATAGAATAGAGAAAGGGATAATAAATAATAATAAAAAAAAATAAATTATTTTCTTAAAGTTGGGAAATGCAGAAAAAAGGGTAGTTCAAAAAGTGAATACATAATTGTGCATAAAAAAGCAACACACTATTCACACACACACAAAGCACATTTAACAGCATGGATAGAAGTAACTCATAGAGCTTATTGGTTTAGGTCATCCTCCAACATGGACTGAATCTGTTTTTCTCCTCAGGGCTGCAGAGACTCTGATCTGGGTCTGTTGAACTGGATGAGCCATATTCTGGAATTCAAACAGCAATCAATTGGATCTACTTCCCTTTTCTTCAGTCCGACCAAAATCGGACTGAATAGGCTGTGACTAGCAACGCTCCAACTGCTCGCCCTTAATTCAGAAAAGGCATGTTACAGTGTTCTCACAAAAGTCTTGTAGCATACAGTTTGGACTCGACAATCTATGAATGCAACCTTTATGTTATGGAAAGTAATACAGATATCCCAAATCTTTTTGCTGGAATTGCCGATGGGATATTTTATCCACTCTGCTGTCTAAATGATATTTAAAAGCACAGTTACATAAATCTGCCAGTATTTTTGCAAACACAGTTCACTTTACTGGGATTTGGATTCATTTTATGTTTTTTGTTGTTGTTTGTTTACTTTTTTTTAGTTTTTACCAAAAGGTTCTTATAATCATTAACTACAACAATCAGGAAGAATTTCAGCAAGTGATAAAAACTGAGTCCATCTGTGATTTGACTGATATGAAACTGTGATACCAATCAAAGACTGTTAGCCATATGCCTTTGTTATATGTGCGTGCTCTCTGTGTTGCTAAATATGTAAAACAGACACATTTTTATGTGTGCTGGTTGCTGCTATTCATTTGATGTATTCACAATGAACTATACATATGCATTAAGACACATGTCGACGCAGACACTTTAAATAAACACACAAACACGTTTATATGTTTCACCTCTATCCAAGAGTGCACTTTGTTTTTTTTATATTTGGGATAGAGCAGAATATTGACAAGTTAAAGATGTGTGTGCACAGATTTATTCTACATTGTTGTTCTTTAACATGACCCATATAAAATGATAAGGTGTACTGTATTTCTTTGACAGAAACTGCAGCCTGATTCCACTTAATTACTGGTATGACTACTTTTTTTTCAGGTCTGGTGAACATGCAGACGCATACACAACATGCTGTCTAGCCCCTCAGCTTATTTTCAAGTACAGTTAGGCTTTGCTCCCATTTAATCCGGATGCAAGGTTTCTACAAAGTTCACTGGCTGAGTAAATAATTCAGATTAGATCACTGAGAAGTTTGATTACAAGTTAAAATGTTGTTTTGATTAATGATTTAAAAAAACATAAGTTTATTTCTTGAATTATTATTATTTTTTTGTAATTGCCTTTTTTATGTATGCTTATATTTTTTCTATTTAGATAATTATTAAATCAGAAGCTATCCTTCCTGAAATAATCTTTGCACACTTGCACATGCCTGTGTCTGATCACTACAGTTTTTTGATGTAGAGGAACATTTTGACTCTGTTCTTTGTGATGTCATCAACCCAAATCCACACAAAAACTAATAAGCTCTTTTATTTTCCCATCAGTATGCTTTTAAGAAGTTTATCTTGTGAAATCTTACAATGGAAATTTGTTTTTCATGGCTTCATCGTTTTAATTGTCAAGCTACATCTCTTTGCACTGAGGCCATGCCACTTGGCAGTATCTTAAGTTTGATCGAGTTTTACACTTTTTGTACAGAGGAATAGTGTTGGATCACCCAAAAACAAAACACAAGAGAAGTCATGCAGATGGATGCTAACTCATTCTATAACTGGACCAGTCTCTTATTAAAGAACAGAAGATTAGTAGACATCAATAAAATGAAAGGCAAACATAGAAAATAAGAGACTCACAGCTTTGTTTCAGATATAAGAACTAAAGCAGTACAAGCTGAGGTGGATTTATGTTTGGTGATTCCCTGCTGTGTTGGCAGTGTGTTTAGACCATAAAGAGAATTGAAGTGAGCAGGAGCAGAGTGGAAACCTTCCAATCAGGTCTGTGCCAAAGGGATAAATATTAACATTCTTATAGAGGCTTACAGCAGATGCACTGTCATGCTGTGTAACAGCAGGTATGATTTAGTGCTTCAATGAATAAACTACCACTTTCCTGATGACTCTTTTCCAATATGCCTTTTTATAAGGTATATTGGCTACATGTTACCTTATGGCTCTGTGTTGGTTTCCCTGAACTTGTCTGTTTGTTTCTGTTAGTTTACCTTTGAGATGCTAATTAAATATATCCTGCTCCATCCAATATTTCTATAATACATCTGATGTCACTGAAGCTCACAACCACCCATGGCACTGCAGCAGAATATCTCCATAGTAACAAAGGAGGGCGGCTGGTAAGATGAAGAGACTGGCAGATACAGCCCTGCAGGTAGACAGAGGAGATCACTACTTCCAATGTCTGCATTTGTAATAGCTGCCAAGTCATTTACTGTATGTGTACAGAGCTTCTGAGAAAGGTAGACGCTGAGAAAACGTCATTATTTGTTGATGATATTATACCGGTTATAGTACACGTCTGTGTCTGGCAGAGGATGACTCTCCCACATGCAGATTGGGAGTCACCTTGTAGAGACTACTTGGAAATTAGATAAATCAAACCAAAGCCGGTAAAATATGTCAGACCAGAGAACATTTGCCAATGAAATCCAGGAACTCATTTTAATATTGAGAAAAGATGAAAGGATATTCCAATATTTATTGTAAATAGCTTCTTAAAGCAAGACTGTTCATGCCTAAGTTGATAATTGACATGTGTGGGGAAAAAACAACTTTGTTTTATTCAGAGAGATGGCAGCCATCCCAGCTTAGATCAAGCACCTCTTCTTTGTTGGAATCTGGAAAAATGTATTAGTTCACTAAATTAGTGACAACTGATTGTCCAGAACAGGGAGCAGAATAGTAGTTTAGCAAACAGCCATGCAGCTTCTGGGCTTTAAGCTGCCAGTAGAGAAAATATAGTAAATAATTAGTATGTATGAGATAATGTTTAGGCAACTTTTACATGATGTGTTCCTTTGTTATTTTGTTTGATTTCTCAAAACAACACAGTAGAGGGCAGCAACCTGATTTCAATCCCCCTAAAAATGTATTTTCAGATAAAGTGATGTTACATCCTTAGTGTGTGTAATGTTAGACTGTGTAGCTGTTAAGAGTTCCTGTGTGCGTGTGAGAGCAGGTGCGAGTAATACATCGCCTTCAGCGAAGATCTTGGTGGAGAACCTGGGCAGCCTTCACAGGTGGAGCTCTCCAGCCTCATCAGAGTGCTGGGGATAAAGGAGCAGCAGAGCTTTCATTCAGTGCTGGATGACTGACGTCTATCGGTAGTCTCTCTGACCACCTCCTGTTGTTAGATGTTTCATGTTTTTATTAGTCTCTTGAGCTTATACCAGAGGTTTATTAGTCTTTGTGTTGCTGCTTTTAGGTTTTGCCATTGGACCTTCCTAGAGGGATCTGTTCAACCGTTTATCTCCAGTGGAACCTTCCTGCAAGTACCTGCCTGCCTGCTATGCCTTTTCCCTCATCTCCACTCAGCTCCATTGACCCCTGGCTCTCAGTCACCTACTACCTCACACTCGTCTCTGGAAGCACCATCTACCAGGCACCACAAAGGATCCCTGAGCACCTTTCTCCCATGCATCATCATAACCATTTTAAGTAAGCTGCCTCTTTACATCAGATCAACCCATTACTGGCCACCGATAATCAAACTCCCTTTCCAGACACCTCTAATTGCTTGGCACGAATCTTTGCCAGAAACTTCAAGGAGATCAATCCATTGTTGCTTGTTCTTTGAAAGAAATAAAACCTTTTTCCAAAGGTTCCTAAGGGATTTGTTGATTCTGCTTGTGGGTCCGAAGGATTAATTCGAACATGTCAGTAGCCTCCTTAAAAATAATTCAGTTAGTTACAGAATGTTGATTCTTTAATTCAGAGCTGAGTTTAAAGAACACCTCCAGGAAACTAGAGAGAAATACCATTCACATCTAGAGGGATCCCACCTAATATGAATATTTTACGTAAGGACTAGACCAGCATTTTTTTCAATATTAATAAAAGAAAAAAACATTAACCCTTTGTTTACTTTTGGTTTAGTAAATACATTTACAGAATCACAGCCCTTTTGAACCGTCCATTCCCTCAGCTGTCAGTATTGCTGACTTAAAAGGAATTAATCAAAAGTAAAATATATTCTAAAAATAGACTTTTTAGTCTCCTGCTAAATATAGTAACTTGATCATTGGTAAGTGAGGTAGCATTAGACTTTAATACAATACCTGATTTGATTTTGGATTGTTTCGATCCAGTTAAATTCTCAGAGTTATAAGAACGATATAATCATCTAAAGCTTTAACTTGTATGTTGGACTTAATCCCGACCAAAATATTTCAAACAGTCTTCCCTCTAGGGTTAACCATTCCTTAACTAATAGATATCTTTCACATATACCAAACATAAAATGGCTTTAACTGAACATTTATCATATAAACCTGCTTTCATTCAAGAAGACTTAATTAAATGAAAACTTTTCAAAAAGCTGTAGCAAAATATTCGCCCTACCATTTACACAGAATTGACCCAGTTGCAGAGCACGAGGTGTCAGAGCCTTCAACCTCTGATGAAAGTCACTAATATATTATCATAAATAATAAACTTTAGTTTGTACCTGTACTGTTGGGATGTTATAGGGATCAAAAGAACAGCACTTCATCATGTTTTCTATTTGACTGATTCTTAATTATTTATGTTAATAAAAAAACCCTTCTACACACGCTTTTGCTAACTATGGCTAAAATATGATTTATCTTAGTAAAATGATCAAACCTGTGATTATTTTAATGTATTTACACATGCATTCTGATTTACTTAATGAGTCATGTAGACTACATGCATGCCTTGAAGATATAAAAACCAGAATCACTGTTCAATATACTGCTTTTATTCTTTTTTACTGCTTTTATTCTAAGACAAGATGTATGTTTTATTCTTTTAACAACATCCTTTAAAAATAAACTTTTTAGTCAATTTCTTTCTTTGGAATGATAAAGTAAAAGAATCTTGGTTTTAATTTCGACCAGGACACATCATTTACATCCATATTTAACCCCAATTTTTTTTTTTTTTTTTTTTTTTTTTTTTTTTTTTATAAATTCCTTGTTTAACATTCAAAATAAAAATTATAGTACATGCATTTGTCACCTGGAGTGTGAAAAAAAATTATTTAATATCAGGAAGTCCCAAAAATCTGTTTCAAATCCTACTGCTCTTCAAAAAATAGTGAGATTTCTAATAAAAGTCAAGGGGTTTAGCTTCTGTTAATTGGATCTCTGTCAATTTCCCAACATAATTCAATTTTTCAATATGAGAATGATCAGTAATCTTAATAATCAGGTTCCTTGATCCATCAAAAAATAAATTGCTCCACAATTCTAACTGTCCATCTATCGGTGCCTCCTGGAGTTTCTAAAAGTAGGATGGGAGGCAGTTTTGTCCTTGTGGCAGATACTTTCTGACTTTGTCCATAAAGATTCTTTGAAATGAAAATGAAAAAAATGTATTTTTTTGTTTTTGAATATATATATATTCAAAAACAAAAAAATACATT
>JAUZNJ010031639.1:0-14119 GCA_034780135.1 Jordanella pulchra | reverse complement strand
TTTTTATTGTTGCTGTTACTTTTTCGCTCTTTGTACGGTGTCCTTGAGTGCCAGAAAGGCACCTTTGAAATAAAATGTATTATTATTATTATTTAAAAAGTAATTAATCTTAACGTAAAGGATTAATTAATTACCTCCCTATTCGGCTGTCATGTACACTTTAAAATGGAGAGAGAAGAAAATAAGACATCTATTGTCTCCCAGGATTTACAGTAATAAAATGGGAAAAGAGAATAGAAATTACCATCCTCCAACTCTTAAATCCATTCCTTCTCCAACACCCCTGCATTAATGAACAACTCCTTACCAGGCCTCTCCAGAGCTGAATGGCAGGCCTGTTGGAGCAGGGGGGAATCCAATAGTTGGTGAGCTTGTTATAGAGGAAAAAATCAGTCTAACATTAAACCATTAACCAAAAATCAAGTCCACTATAGATCAACCAAAGTTGAATTTTCAGTGAAAACAGAAACAACTACTCAATGCCACTTGATGGCACCATTCTGTGTTTTATTAGTGGATGAGAAAGTTTAAAAGCTCCTCTTACCAACTGTTAAGTACGGTGGAGGACAGCTGCAAAGTATTAAAAGATGCCTTACTTTGGTACGTGTGGCTGTTTACCTTGTTTAGGAAGTGGGCTAGTTTCTGCTCATGTACAATTCCACACCAGTGGTTGTTAAGCATTTCTTGGAGCAAACTCTTCAACTCTAAGAGAGAAACCTGGTGTATCCCTGGATTATTTCAGATTAAGATAAATACTGCATGGTTTGCAGTTTCTTTTTTTATCCTTGGATAAAAGTACTAAAGGTTTAAACTGCGATGGCTGAGGGGAACACGCTGCACCCACAAAAATGAGTGCTAGCAGTATATCCTATATATCCCATAATCTCCACTTTGACTATGTAGGAAGAGACTAACCAACCGCTCAGAAGCTAATATTATAACACCATAGTGGGGTTTTTTATATGGGGAAAACTGTATTTTATAAAACAGCCTATTATGTTTGAAAAAAACCTCTTTATTGAGTAAATTTGCATTTCATTTTGACTAAATGTTTCATTTTGCTAAAGTTGGCAGGAGTCTCTAAAGATAATTGGAAATTAAGAAGTATGTCGCTGCAGCACTTATCCTTAATATAACCCTTATTTCTCACATGAGTTAAACTCAATGATGCTTTCTTTGTTTGTCTCAATGAATTTGATTTCTTTGTCCACTTAGTATAAATATCTATGTCAAATCATCATCTAATTTCATGGCCAAATGTTGTGAACAGAGTTCAAAAGGTATTTTTAATATCCCTTATCAGCTATTCACAAACTGCTCATAACTGAATGAAATATAGAAATTGTTTCTTCTGGTCCACAAACCCTAATTTTAACAACCGTATTATTTCACAAGGTTGAGCTTATAAACTACTTTGCTGCCTAGAGGTTTCAACCAGAGAAATACCTTAGAATTGAAAACTAAATTAAAAAACCTGTTTGCTTAAAAAGACGTCTGAGTAAGTCTAGCAATTTGCGAAAGCATATTTTGACGGGTAAACAGGAACATGAGTCAAATTTTGACAATAAAACCCTGTTAACTCTGGAATATTTGTTGAAACATCACCTAATTAAAACCCCAAAAAGCCCCAAATTACCTTTTCTTCTTCACTTTTTTAGGTAAACAAAGAGCACACAAATTTTTTCCAACTTCATACCTTCCACATTAAGATTGATAAGAGAAGTCTATTCTATTCTATTCTATTCTATTCTATTCTATTCTATTCTATTCTATTCTATTCTATTCTATCTTGAGGTTAGACCAGAAAGGCTTTTAGATATTTTTAACTCCTGGTTTAATCTTCATTATGCTCTTCGATTCATTTTGGTTACCCTCCCTCATATTGAAGGGTTCACCAGTGCTGCTTGTTTGGTCCAGATGTTGATTATGAATCCTCTTTTGGTTCACTGTTGTCCCACAATTGTAGAAATAGCTTTATATTTCATTACAGATAGATAGATGTTAATGGGTTTTTATTTCTACAGTTCTTGAATTTTTCTTTTGAAGACATGTTGCCTAAGACGTTATATTTAAATTATTTATTTTTTCTGCAGGTAGTGTAACAATCAGGCCTGTAATTAGCTTATGAAATTAAGCTCAGCTTTAGAAACAATGTAATTTAATCCCACTCAGTTCATGATTTAACTAAGGGGCGAAAATTACTTTTTAATTACTTAATTAGGACCAGGTCAGTTTGGATAGTTCTTTTCCCTCCGTGAATAAAATCATAATTTGAAAATTGCCTTTTGTATGATTTTCTCAAAGCTCATCACAGAAACTTTTCAGATTGAGGTAAAAAAAAAAGCAGTAAGATGCAGGTTTTGATTGAAGACATAAATATACATGTGCTGCAGTAGAACTGTAAATCTCTAAAATCTCCCATTTTGCTCCCAGTATTTTGTAAAACTGCCTGAATCTTAATTTGTGCACAAAACAATGTTTTTCTAAATGCTGAACAGGGGCCTAATTTGTACAAAACTGTGAAAAAAGTGCAGTTTTATAAAAAAATCTGAATTTTGTCAGTGAAACCTCAGGGTTCCTCTTGGTTTTGAATGTTTCTTGAAATGCTCTGATTTGTGTGGGAAGACAGATCTCACTGTACACATTTGAACCCCGATCTGTGTATTGGTGGATGAATGTGTGCAATGAATGTGTGCATGTTATAGTGCTTTGAATGGCTGGCAGGATCGGTATGAATGTGGTTCATTTGCGACACTTATAAACTAAAGGTTTCCTCTGTTGTCATCTTGTGAGACTCGCCGGTTTTGCACTAAATTCAACCCATGATGGTTTCCTAAATCAGCCTTAATGAGTTTTTCCAAGACTCTCCAAGTCTAATCTTTAGCATTACTTGGTCTGTACCCCTAACAATTGCTGTTTTAGTCTAGCATCCTCCAAAATGTAATAGTGACACAAAGATCTATTTCTGCTTTGGATACAGATCCTTATTTTTTTATGAGAGATAAAATAGTAAGCCTCGGGGAGGACGTTTTTCCTGCATTATGATAGTTATTTTGACATGTGCTGGAGGGCCAACCCACCTGTGAGGTTACAGTCATTTGCTATTCTCTCTGGTGTGTAGATCTTTTCAGTAAGATGTATGTACATCATGTATGTCACTCCTTAGTAATGTATTTTCAAATACCTCAGGAAGCATTTGAATGCAAAAAATAGCAAACAAAGCAGTGTAGATTCGTGTAATGGCTGGAATTTTTAGGGTTTCAGTTTGTATTACAAATTAAAAAAATAAAATAGGCGGATAAACTAGCTGAATTCCTGTCTGTGGAAAGCTTTTCCATAACTTGGGTGTATCAGGCTTAAATGTTGAAAGAGTGGAGTAGAACTCAGAATATTTTATTTTTATGATTCAACTCCTGACCTATGATGATTAAAAAATCTTTAGTATGTGTGGAGAAGAAAGCTTCAACTGAAACTATGCAGGTGATTTTAGATGAAAGAGATTTGAGAGAAGCTGCTGGTTATCAAATCCCCATCAGCTGTGAGTTCATGTTGCCACGATGAGGTTAAACGCAGCACCGCTTCTGACTCAGATTTTCTTTCTGAAATCATCAAACCAAAGGTTTGTCCTGCTCTGCAGCTGCTAACTGAGAAACTCTGCTAATGATTCACTTTTGTGATAAAAATGAGGCATCCACTTTCACATTTTGGTGGCATTAATACAGCAAAGTAGGTTTTATTTTTTTAAAAAAAGAAAAAAAGCAGCTTCTGCTCCTTATTTTTATTGGACTCGGTGAGATTTTTTGTCACATGGAGGCTTCTGGTGCAGAAGGTGTTAGTCTTTTGGCTGGTGCGAAAGAAGACCATTTTATGAAATTTCTTACATAAAATCTATGCATGTGAAGGTAAATTTGTTAAGCCTGTCTTACCCTAGCTTTAGATGTGGGTTTTCATTTTATAGGTTTTTGTCAGTTTGAAGTTCGGAGTTCATTTTAGCTGGATTTTTTTTTTTTTGTTTCCTTCATTTTTCGTCTGTATTTAAAGAATCAGAATCTGCCAGACTGTAGTGGAGCTACAGACTCTGCTACAACACTTCATTGAAAGTCATAAAAAGATGCTACTCTCTTCTACATTAGAGTATAATCAGCACGGTGCTTCTATTCACTTTCCTTTATTACAAAGTATATTAATCTAGGTATACAATTTTTCCATGTTTTAATCATAGTCTGTTGTGTCCAAATCCTCGTTTCTGCTTCAGGTTCCTTCACTTGCGTGGCGTCCAACCCGGCCGGGGAGGCCCAGCAGACGGTGGATCTGCTCATCACCAAACTCCCACACATCACCAATGACACGATCGCGGAGCAGGAGCCCGACCCCGGATCTTCGGATATCGCCACTGTGACCAAGACGGGGGCCGAGGCAGGAGGGGTGCCGATGGGCAACGCAAAGACAAGCCAGGAGAAGAAGGTTGTAATCGCCGAGGCCACCTCTACTTCAGCTTTGGTCAAGTTCAACTTTCACAGGAGCATTCCTGGAATCCGCATGTTCCAGATCCAGTATAATGGCACCTATGATGACTCTTTGGTATACAGGTAAGCAGACAGATTAAACTGGATATTAATACAAAGAATACAAGAAATGCGGCAGAATTAGCTGTTTTCTTTGTATTGAGGAACTCTTGAGCTTTACCTAACCTACAGACTCTTACCTATCCTCTGTGTCAATGCATGAATCTCTTTGGATGTTAGGTCACTAAGAGCAGGACCTGAATGTTTGCCTCAACCATTGTATCACTTAATCCCATCAGGAAGGCTAATGCACAGCACATGAATTCATCTCCTTCGACTTCTAATCCCCCTTGTGTATTATTTACTACATGCAAGGCCTTGATAATGCCTAATCAACAAAATCAAAACAGAATGTCAGCAGTAAGCTGCAGACCCAGGGGGGGATGAAAGAGCCGTCTTCCACTGTTTCACAAAGAGCGTCAGATGCTTCACACAAGCCTGTCTGAAGAAGCACAGCACAGAGCTTTCTTTCATCCCTGCCTGCTCACTGTTAATCACTGAGATATGATAGGATCATTGCACCTATTCTTTTTTTCCCGGATGAACTTCGGGTCAGCAGCACATATGGTCCTTTAGCGGTGGCTGCTCCACAGAAGCGTCCTGCAAGCAGCTTTTAACCAGAGATATTGTTGAAACAATAAATCAAATGTCAACAACAGATTGTGTTTAGAAAGATCTAACGTAGCCCCCTGAGAAATAAGTAATTGTCATATCATTTTATCTAAACAACAGTGAGCTTAATAGTCGGTGTCCCTCTTCAGAATGATCCCCCCAACCAGTAAGAACATTCTGGTGAACAACCTGGCGGCTGGCACGCAGTACGACTTGTGCGTTCTGGCCATCTACGACGACCAGGTCACCTCGCTGACCGCCACCAGGGTGATCGGCTGCATCCACTTCTCCACCGAGCCGCAGTACCTCAGGTGCCACTTCATGCAGTCCCAGTTCCTTGGCGGGACCATCGTGGTCATCATTGGAGGGATTATCGTGGCGTCCGTGCTCGCTTTCATCATCTTCCTCATCGTGCGTTACCGAGTGTGTAACCAAGGCGAAGCAGACAAGGTTAGTATTGAGTTTCCACTGTTTTTATATTTCTTTACCTTCATAAACCACTTCACATCTTTCCTGCGTTTTTATATCAAAGAAAAGACCTTCAATTTATTTTATGTAATTGACAAATGCAAAAGAAAAAAGTTCATCACTGTGAAGCAAAAGGAAAAGATTCATGGTTTATTTTTTGCCTTTTAAAAATAAAACTGTGAGGAGGATATTTGTATGAAGGGTGACGAGGGCCCAATGTAATAAGTATTTAACCAATGAAATAATTATTCTAAATGTGTCATTAACTTATTAAAACTGGAAATAAATACTAAATGTATTTATTAGATATATGATTAATTATATGGGCTTATTTTAGGATTTAGATAGAATATAATCATTTCCTGATTTGATAAATTATTTCATGTCCTTGAGCTGAAGCAGACATTGAATTACTTTGACCATTTGACACATCCATCTAAATCAAAGAGGCGGGTCTAGATTATTTTCCATAGAAACCCTGACGTCTGATTGGCTGTTTCTCGCTGAGCAATATAAAACACTGGTTTTCGTTCACTCTAATCTTAACATTTTGGCTTTAAAATGTATAAAACGTGTTGCCATTTATTCACAGCACATTGGGTGACTAATTCCAGCCTTAATATCCATAGTTTGGTCATTAGAAAGTTAAAATAAGCTGGAAAATTAATAAATAAATTGTAACACATTTTTGAAGTTATTTTAACATTTTCCAGAGATAATATTGACTTTCAAGTAAAAAGAACAGAAAGAAGATATCTTATTTTGCTCAGCTAGAAGCAGCCAATCAGACGTCAGTGTTTCTGAGAGTGGCCCTAGTCCCGCCTCTTTCATGCTGTGTTTTCAGAGCAGGAACATAAATTAATTTATTAAATAATGAAGTAGTTATATTTGCTTCCTAAAATCACAATATTTAATCAAATTCCTTATATATTTAATTATGTGTAAATTACATAAATTTGGTGTTTTTTCAGTTTTAATAAATGAATGATGCATCTAAAAAATATTTAATATGATAGTTATTTATTGAGTCATGGCACTCATCACGCTCCATACGCTCGGTGCAGTGACAATCATTGGGCCTACCTGCTTTGCATATAAAGCCCTTTTTTTCTTCGATAAACTCAAGCTTAGTGCTACTTGATGAGGATCATCAGTGAACATTAGTTTTAAAAAGATTACTCTGGATGTAAAGAAACATTTTTGGACATTCAGAATTTTTATATTTCACCTCTTTACATATTGCATCAAATGAAAAGGTTTTGGATCTTAACCTTCCATTTAGCTCCCTATCTCTGCTATGAGGTGGGTTCACACAAAACTCAAACAAGATACATTATTCGTGTCATTCACCCATTGGTTGTTTGACATTTCATCACAAATCACCCAGCTCTCATTGCTGCGTCATCAAATAGGAAAGGCATCTAACTATATCCTCTTGTCTGTTCAACTTACAATGGCGGACGTTAATTGAGTGGAGTGAGTCACAGTATTTTTATGTAAGGAGGAAACCAAACAAAAGTATTGGTGTCCCTAAATCCTCCAAATCTGCTCCCATTTTGCCCATCACCAGCAACTGCTCTAGGAGCTGCAGCTGGATCCAGGACCCAGTTTCTGCACCTTCTCCCTGCGGTTGGAGGAGAGATCCCCCTCTGGTGATTTTTGGAATGAGAACAGCTTCGTCTTCACTGTGCCCCTTCACCAAACATCACAACCACATCCAGTCACTGATGCAAATTGACAGAAAAGTTGAATTCCAGCAAAATTTCTCTACATTTTGCTCCTGCATCTACCACTCCTATTCAAAGTGGCACTTCTTTTTTATCAGCATCTGCTCGAAACTCGTCATTCGCATCACAGGCTGTTAGTTTGCTGCACTGTCACCTTCAGTTTTGGGTTGAACTCACCTTGAGAGGAGTATTTCCACAGGATGATGCTGCCAACACCATGTTTTTTATAGTGGGGATGTTATATTACGGGGGTTATGAATCAGATTAGAAGTTAGATTTCTGTCTGAAATGTTTTTTGGGTTTTTTTACACTTGCTGTGCCCCCTGGAGTATTCATGAAGAACTGAAAACCTGAAAACTTTTGTTTATTTATAAATAACAAATATGTAGAATACAGACTTATAGGTGCCCTCCAGCTGAGCTGTGAATCTTTGCAGTTGTAAAATACTTTTGTGAGAAAAAAAATCTTGCATGAATACAGGTGCATAGTGGGAGCAGAAATAAAAAAATGGAATGAACAGTTTTTAGAGTCAGATAAGCCATGTGTTCTGGTCTTAATTCTCTATAGGCTCTATGAGGACTTTAAAAACCAGCTGCATTTGTACTGAAATAAAATCAATTCATCATTTGGCTGCACTGGCTTTTAATTAGGAGTGTTAGAAGAAAGGCTGCTGGGATGCATATTTAGTCTGGTAGCAGCACAACAAAATTTGGAAGAAGCACAAAAGAAAAAAAAATACTTTTGCTAGCCAATGTACTGCCTCTATAATCATGCCGTTTCTTTTCAACATGTTTCCCTTCTCTGTTGTATTCATCTCATGTCAAATCAGGCACTGGAGATGGGGGATATCCGATCGCTGAGCAGCGATGGACAGCTACAGGGCTGTGGGGTCCCTAAGTCCCTTTCTAAACAGGTTCTGCGTCCTGAGAAGAACGACAAGGAATGCCTCAGAGTTGCCCTCCCACCTCCAGAGCCAACCAAGCAACGACCTCCTGTTTCTGTACCCACCACCAAACCTTCGGTTCCTGACTGCACGGTTTCTACCTCTGCAGGCAGCCATAGCTGGCACCCGGCCTCCCCAGGAGCGCCGAGGCCCAAACGCTCCGGAGCTCCACAGAAAACCTCGGAGGCCCGGCGAGCTGAAGCTCAAGCAGAGGTTGAGCTCAACAACATGAACTGCAATAACTCCTCGGAGGTAAAAATGGCCACTGCCATCGCTCTCCCAGGGCCTGGCCAACCCCAGAAATGGACTGCTGCTCCAAGAGGCCCCCGACCCCACCACGCTTCCCGGCATTACATGACTGTGCCTGCAGGAGGAGTGAGAGTGAACCGCAGGCACTCCCTTAATGCAGACTCGTACGGAGAGCGCTGCTACGTGGCTTACCCCAAGGTTGGGGCCAGCCTGCGCTCCAAGCGCAGCCTGTCGATGAGCGGAGAGCTTCCGCAGCTCGAAAGCACAACAAACATCCATCGAGCCAGGGACAAACTATCCAGGTCTGAGTGGCTGCTGGAGAGCACTTTATGATTTCAACTTTACAACCTGTGCGTTCTGGTTTTCTCAGACTGGATCGGGTGTCCGCTGTTGAGCAGAGTGCAAACTTTCTGCCTTGTTTGGAGCTCCTCTCTGAGGGACCTGTGGAAGGCCGGCACACAGGGTCAGGGGTCAATGGTTCATTTGTTTTCTACCTTATAACCTATCAGAGTCTTCTTTATATCAACTTCAATGAAAGGCACAACAATGTATAAACAATGTCATGTAAAAAATGTTTAGTTGTGTGAGATACCATATATCTCAGTGCAACCATAAGTGTTCATGTGGTTTTGAATGCGGTAATCTGAACATACTGTATAATAAGAGCATCATACAGGGGATCAGGTCATTATACTGCCTGAGGCAACACAATATTTGAAGACTGAACATTCAGACGTGTTGTCTTTAACTCCACCAACAGATGGTGATATGTCTTAATTACTTTTTGGGAGGGGGGAGGAGGGTTCAGAGATTAGGAATGTACTTTATAACCCGGAGGAGCGGGAACAGAATGTAGTAGACAAGAAAGCACTCCGGCTCCTCATCCCAACACTCCCAGATCCAGCACAATGCAGCATTTCTTTTTTTCCCATTTTCTCGTGGCACAAGTCGACTCAAGCTAATACTGCCCTCCGGTTTGAATCGATACATTTTTATCACATAATTACATAAAGACTCCGCTCGGATAGGATTCCTGTCATGACTGATTCGAGCGGCAATTTGAACCAGCACTGGTGGCATGACAGGTGCTGCAACTAATCTGATATTATGTGAGGGTGAGATCCAGAGGAATGGTTCATTTCCATATTTTATACTCGCAGACGTTTATCTTGTCACGCCGACAACAGCCGTTGTAAATTAACTTGTCGATGTAAGAGAAGGGGATTATAATCACAAGAACGGGAGGCCGACCGCTCTTGATTTTGCTGTTGTTTCTGTTTGATGTTTACCAATATAAATAAACCAGTGATAAAAGAAAGATTGATCTGTTTTTTTTTGTTTGTTTTTTTACAGCTTTTCCTCTGAGCTTCACCACATATGAAATTAGTGAGCAAACAATAAAAAAAACTCTTTTTGTTCCTGCACGCCAAGCTTGCAGAAGTGGTTACAATTTGGGGCTTTCTGTCATCTTTCAGCAGCTTAATTCCCGCCTCTCTGCAAGTGGTGGACCTCTGACAGATCCCCGAGCTCTCGTGTTTGTTCAGAGAGAGCAGGGAGGCAGATGATGAAAAGAGGCCTCGCCAGTCACCAGGGACGCCGCTCGCTTGCAGATCTTCTTGCTCATCTAACAGCCCTGTGTCTGCTCTCGCTGTAGCCAGCCACTGCAGCAGAGGAGGTTAAACACAGCTTCCTCGCAGCAGAAACCTGTTCAGGGCTCATTGTACAGCGACAGTGGTAGGAATTATGCAATGCTTTATCTTTTGGAACGGGATATCTGTGTTTAAGTAGCTGGTTGCTGCAGGATTGATTTTATATACGCTGGGATACCTCAAACATCAGCTTTTTTTTGTTTTGTAGAAAAAAAACCTAGGATCAGCTGTTTAGACTCTAAGTATAAGACATGAATTAATTCCTGTCATCTAAACTGGATGCATTCATCATTTCTTGCTCATTACAGGTGATTAAAATGCTGAGGAGCTTAGGCTAAGGCCTTGGTGCAGTTTGTTGGCATGAGCCGAAGGTGTTTGTTAATAATAGATGCTTTTCTTAGAGTTAGACAGAGAGTGGCAGAGGTGTGTGTGTGTGTGTTTGGGGGGGAGCAGAGAGGCGTAAATGGAAGGTTTTGTGAAATAAATACAGTGAGGAGGGTGGGAGGCTGAGACACAGGGGTGGAGGATGAAGAGGCAGGAGTGTGGAGAAGATAACTCAGAGATTTAGGGAGAGACAAGAGGAAATGCGGAGCAGGGGTGTAGAGGAGGCAGAAAATAGCTACCTTTGTAAAGCAGCCCTGCAGCCTCTTTATTTTAGGTATTCAATGCATCTTCTCTGAGTTGGTGAGCGTGTGGAGGAGGCTTCAGTGGGGTGAGAGCCCTCAACTGGAGGTCAGACGGCAGGTGTAGCAGAGTGTAACCCGGCAGCAACATCAAAACCACATGGTTTCCTTCACCAGAGTGCAAGAGCTTGACCCACTTTCTAACCCCATTGTAATGTGTCACCAGGCCCCTGACTGCCCCCTCCCCTCCTAGCACACCCCCTTGACCCCTCGTCTACTATCCTGCACCGTGCTGACAGCTGAAAGGTCCTGTCGTGTTTCTTACGGAATTACCAACACAATTTAAAATCTCAGGGAGCATACCGTCTTGAGTCTCATTTCTTTAAGTCTTGAGCTAAGCCTAATTTTTAAAACTTTTGAAGGTTCCTATTTTTTCAAGATTTATGTTTGCTTTTTACTTATTTTTTTCCAGCGCTTTATGGTCTATGAGTCTGTCAAGTAATGTTGCTTTAAAACTCTGGGGATGGACCTCTGCAAGAAACCCCAATCAGGGCACTTTTTAAATGTTCAGTATTGGACTCTTTGACATAACAAGGTCCACAAAGATTTTTAAAAAATGGCTCAAAATCACAAAGTTACCATTTTACTGTCCATGCAGGTTAGAAGTTATCTGATAACACTGCTGGAATGAGCAGTTACCAACCTTTTACCTTCTACTTCATAGTAGTGCTTCAAGGTTTACTTCAACTCTGTCTTTGTCTCCTGGAAGTTGTTGGTGAAAGCATGATGGCGTAACACCCAGGGCAGCATGGTGTTAGGGGCGCTGATAGGAGCTCTTTAGAAAAAAACATCAATAAAGCAGCCAAAAACATATTTTTTTTCCAGTTACACGACAAGTTGGATTCATCTTGTTTATTTTTACCTGTCAGAAAAATTGCCTGTACAGTGCAGGTTGCTAATTGCTAATCATGCACAAAGGGAGTTTACATTTTCAAAGAATTTAGGCTTTATTTAATCACCTGTGTTATTTTAGTTTAATATTTCCCTTTTAAAACTCCTCAGACTGTTAAAAGTATCAAAGGATCTTTAAGCTTCTGATTTTTCTGTTATTTAATAAAAAATGCAGTTTTTGCATCATGATGGACAGCATCAGGGAAGCCTGGACTGCTGGAGGAAATGTTCACCCTTGGCACCCTTTGTCCTGGTAGCTGTGTTATAACGCTAATGTCATAGAGTAGAAACCAAAGCCAAACACTGCAGCAAGCCGCTATCAAAAGAAACAAGTCTGAAGCTGTTTCTAAAAAAACTACACGCTGCAGCATCTGAAACATCAATGGATGAAATGTAGAGAGTTACTTCACTGTGATTCAAGGTTACAGAGATTTAAGGCGTATTCTTTGCTTAGATTGTCATTTAGTCCACCGGATTGGAAGTTTGGAAATCGTCTGATCTAACTCTGAACAGTATCTAGGATTTTAAAAAAAAAGTCGTAACTGAAACAGTACCATGCAAAACAGTATCTAAATTTCAGCTTCAACAGAAAAGTGTAAAATAGCCAAACCTCATCAATTAGTGATCTATTAGCTGACATTATAGCATACAGAAGACAGACAGCTAAAGCAGTGGTTCCCAAACTTCACAAAATAGTACAAGAATGGTCTCATAACCAAAACTATTAGTTGGAATAATGAACCTAAAACAAAAAAAAACAATTAGCCATTAGTATAAAGGTTATTAAAAACAGCATCAACAACCAACGTGTTTGACAATGTGATGTTTTATAATCTTTAATTACATAAATATCCTTCATCACTATAATTTTTTATAGTTTAATTTCTTTAGTTGATCTCAAGACCCCATGCTTGGGGTCACGACCCCACCTTTCAATGATCTAAAGGATGATAGATTATCTTCTATCATAGACTTGACTCTTAGATATAACCTTTCCGATGTAGATATTTTATATTTTTTCAGCCTTACATTTCGTTTTTGTCCTCCAATTGTCTGTCTTCCCGAATAAAAAAAAAAAAAAGGTCCATACAGCAACTAAGAAAGGTCTTCAGAAACCTGTAGAGCTTAATTTCCAGAAAACTGTCAAAGATTACAAAGCTGAGGTCATTAGGCTCATTAGGCTTTTCATTTCATAATGGGATTTTCATTTGCATCTGACCAATGGTGAACTTCCACCAGCACGACGTCTTATAACACAATGGACTGCTTTTAATGGCAATCATGTTGTGGAGGAAAAATTACATCCTAGCCCTGTTGTGCTCAATTTGTGGTCAACTGTTTTATTTAGAGAGATCCTCGTGCCCACTACAATGAGCTGAAGAGCCTTTTAGTAGCTCAGTTTGAGGGGAGTGATGGGAGAACCGAGCTCCTTCAACAAGTGTGTTTAGCACCTTCCGCTGGCAGTGTTTCATTATCTCCAACCCAGCAGGCGGTGTTAGTCAAAGTCACACATGAGACATCATTTCACTGGCAGGCATTGTTCCTGGGAGGACATGTTAAAAAGAAAAAAAAAAGAAGAAAGCAAGAGAGCGTTGAGCACAACCAAAACATCACCAGCATCATCCTGGAGGAGGAAGAGGAGGAGGAGGAGGTGGAGGCGTTGAGTAAAATATGTACAGGCAATACCAAAGACTATGCATTATTGAGAGGAGTAAATGGGTCTGGAATGAGCATCATGGCTCATTAATAGTGAATGTGATTACTGTTTCTGGGAACACGGCAGTCGGGACAAGAAGAAAGATCATTTAAATGGTCAAATCCAAACTAAAGGTCTGCTTGTTTACTCAGCACCAACTGTCACATAAAATCCATGACTAAAGCTGAAACAACCCCATCTCTGCCAAGTGTCCTGTGGCGACTACTAATGTCTCACCCTGGAAAGCTACTCCCCATCTCGACTGGTTCCGCCTAGTGTGTTTTGCAGGGGGGAGTTTGGAGACTGTTTTTTTTTTTTTTTGACAAAGCTGAGACAGAAAAGGAGCCAGAAGTTTCCTCAACATGGTGGAAATGTGCTGAGTGAAGGTGACAATCCAGTCGGTGCCTGTGGAGCGACTCCCCTCCTGGTTGACAAACAGATTTAGTGACACATCGTAATCCGGAGGCACATTTACAAGATCTAATTTGACATGAACCCAAATGATCGTGTTGCCCCCCCGGAGAGGTTCCCACGCTGAACTAACAGATGCCTTCCCCTCTTACTTATCCCCCCTCTGTCTCTCTCTCTCTCTCTCTCTCTCTCTCTCTCTCTCTCTCTCTCTCTCTGTCTCTCTCT